>CAKNXH010058473.1:102188-122357 GCA_932178445.1 Andricus quercusramuli | reverse complement strand
CATCTTCCTTCCTCCTTCAATGTTCCACAGAACTCCTCTAATTCCTCCTTCGCCTTCCTCGATATAACCAAGTTTTTAACTCCTTCTTTTCTTCATTCAACACAAATTCTTTATTTTCTATTCTCTATCGCATGTAGCTTGCACTGGATTCGAGGCCCCTATCCCTGGCCTCTCTTGTCTGACTGTTGATCCATTCCTGAATCTGCTTCTCCCTTTCTATTAAAGCATCTTCCACTTTAATCATGGTTCCCCTCAATTTGTGCTTATTAGTCATTAGATTCCTCTTATTGTCCCACGTCTTAAGTTTTATTAAAGTTCCTCCTGCAATGCCCTTCATTTTTTCTATCAGCATTCTTACTCCTGTGATTCCTTCGATGGTGTTGCTGATCTGCTTATCTAGGAATTTTCCTTGAAACCTGAAGCCTCTCGCAATGATCCAGTTCTTCCTTTTACTCCTTTCTTTCTTTTCCCAAATCAGCTCCCCGTCTCGAAGAAAATCCGGCTTGTGTTACCGTTCTCAAAGTAATATAACTGACTCAGAACTCTAACTGTGTGTTACACTGACTGCACACTACTGACCCCTGCTGGATCCCACCGGTACTTGTTTTATCCCTGCCAATTTGCTTCCTAACCTCTACCACACACTGAATGACCGAATATTTCCAAACACTTTCCAAGCTTTTCACTACATTCCCACTTGAGATAACACTCACGAGTACACTTCTCCTCTTTGCCTATCAGAAATTTCGGTTACTGGTCATGTACGATCCCAAATTGCTGCTTTTTGGTTCAAATTTCACTCAGCTTGTCGCGAGAAGTGCACTCCGATACCCGCTCGACCGGAAGTCCTAATACGTTAATATTATAATTCGCAAATTCTATAATTCGGAAATTTCAATTTCGAATATTCTTTAATTCGTTATATTCATAATTTGAGATTTTAATTTTTCGATAATTATCAATTTTGTCGTTTTTTTCTTAATTTCGGAAATTTTATAATTGGTCAATTTTTATTTTCGGCAATACTTTTTTTCGTTCATTTATATATTCGATATTTATTTTCTCATTATTTTTTATTAGTCCCATAATTAAATATATCATTTTTCAATTCAATATTTATTTTCGTCAACTTCAAATATGGACAATTTTGAATTTCAACTATTGTAAATTTGGGGAATTTAAGAATTTGGGGGAAATTAATAATTCGTCAATTCTATAATACAATTATATTATATTTCGGACATTTTTTAATTCAAAAATTGTTATTTTGGATATTTTGAAATTCGTTATTTGTATAATTCGAGATATTCATTTTTCAATAATTAAAACTTTTGTCATTTTTTTTTTTAATTTCGGAAATTTTATAATTCCTTAATTTTTATTATCAGCCATTTTCTTTTTCGTTAATTCGGTATTTATTTTTATTTTTTTAATTATTCCCTTTACAACCCACAAAAAAATGAAATAATTAGAATGTAAGTGTAAAAAAATTAGCTTGGAAAAAAATGTCATCGAAATTTATGAGTATCGAAGTATATATCTCGTGAAATTCCTTGAAATACCTTTAGTTATTTTGAAATATTGCGAAACACTACAAAATTCTCTGGAATTTTTTTAAATAACTTGAATTATTTTTAATTCTTTCACATGTTTCAAATGTTGTACATTCCGTAATATCCCTTGAAATCATTGAAATTCCTTCACATGAAATTGAATCTACTTCGTGAGCTTCACTAGAAATTCACTGGTATCTCTTCAAATTGCTTGAAATTATTGGAAATCGTAAAAATATATTGAAGTAAGTGAAAACCATTTGAAATCCCTTCAATACGAGTACAAGTTACATAACATTTCTTCATTGTATCTTTCTATATGTTTTGAAATATTTCAAGTCGTTGAGATGTTTGTGAAAACTTGTATTCATTTATTTGTTCATAAAAGTAAATAAAATCTCTCCATATGTTTAGAAATCTATGAGATCTTTGAAGTAGCTGTGAAATGTTTGAAGTATGTTATATGTTTTAAAATCACTGTTCAATTTTTGAAATTACTGTAAAATCTTTGCGAAATGTCTAGAAATATTTGAATCCTCCAGAAACCTTTGCGTTTGCCCCTTTTTAAATTTCCCCTTTTGTTCAGCTTTTCTTGAAAAACTTCCCATTTTCGGTGTAATTATTTAAAAATGGAAATATGAAAACTGTTGGCCGTTTGCCAATATACAATTGGAAGAGTTAAAAGATGTATAGTAAGTGTAAAAGTTTAAGTTGAGCAAACTTAAATTTTATCTTTAACTACACTTTTATTTGTAGGTGAAATATCTGTATACTGAATGTGCATGGTTTAAATATTTTTGGAAAGTTTAATATTTGAGACCTCTCTTTTCGCTGTTATTACTGCAATTACTGCAATAGTTTGCAATGGAGGGACAAAGCGGAACTTTTGTAATGTTTACTACTTCGAGTAGTAACTGGTAACTACATGCCGAACTACAGAATTAATTGGAATTAAATCTAAAAATGTTACATTTATTTCAAAAAAGGTTTGAAGTATTTACAAAACTCTGTAGTAAACCAGCAAGCAATGTATTACAGCCACTTACTATTTTCGGTAGAAGAAAATTCTAAATTTCTTGCATTAATATCTGCAGAAGATTGCAATATTTGCAAACAACTGTAGTAACATCGAGAGAGACCGGCGCACGGATTCAGTAAATGACTTAGTAGAAATTGGTACAGTCGGATTAGCAGACGAAAAAAATTGACCCAACACGCGCCCCGTCGCGTTGAAGGTCACGACACACTTACTCTTTTATTCAAGCATACGACGTGCATGCTGACTATAGGAGTATAGGATATCGAACTATTTGACATGATTATATTCATTTGAATTGCAAATGTACAGTAGATATGATTATATAAATTTAGTTTTTACATTTATTATACAGGAATATTATATTACAAGCTGAAACAGAAAATTTGTGATTAACAGAAGGCTTGTGGGAATCGAACACGGGTCTCCGACGCGGCAGCACGGCGATATTCCATCCTGCTAAACCAGATTATGCGATTCAGAAATGTATCGCCTTTATATGAAGTAAATGCTAGCACTTCAATTAATTTTCATTAAATCATTCGTTGATTGTTCACAGAGATGGCATTTTTCAAATTCTGAACACCATATCTTAAAACGTAATCAAATATCCTAATAACGAGATAACGAGATTTAAAAATAATATAATAAAATAAACATAGCGGCGGCCGTTGTGTTTTTCGGCTCACATCGTTTACACTCGGCTGCGCTTGGTCCAACGCTAGGCTCGCTTACTAAGTAACTTACTAATATTCCAGAGCAATCTACCAATTCATATTCCTACAGGCAATAGTAGTACCTCTTAGAAATCTAGTCTTTTATGTTATTTTAGATACTTATTACTTCTATTATTTCAATACAATTTAATGATATCTCTACTAATTTATCCTAGCTAGGATTTTGCTGCAGAAAATACTAGGACTTGGTATTATCAACACGAAACTTTCATATGAAAATAGTACAGCTCACTACCACTGTATTAAAATATACAAATTATCGCCTTCGTTCCTCAATTGTAACCTAATTTAGTAACATTTCCAGTATAAAGTTTCTCCGTGTGTCATTTGTAACATTGATCAAAACTTCGGACACCTTCTTCTTTGGAATTTACACTTATTTTGGTTATGTACAAATAAAAAACAATGGGCTTCCAAAGTTTCAGCCAATGTCCAAAGTTTGGCAATTCTACTGTACACGTTTTCTAATTCTACTTCAAATTTGAACATTTCTATCTGCACAGATTACTCTGACATGGTAAACAAAAAGTCGAATATTCTAGACTGTAATACTTTAGAAAGAAAAAAAAGTAAAAGAAAGCTATGAGCCAGAAAAGTGTTTTCGGACTACGTAACTGAGTACAAAGAGAATAAAAAAGAAAAGAAAGATGTGGCGAGGAAGCGGAAAAATTGTGCACAATTATGTGAGAGGAAAGATCATCCACTGAAATTGTTACAGGAAATAAACGGAAATGTAAGTAGTAGTAAAGGAGATGTTGCAGTAAGTTCGATTGTGGATATGTTTAACTCGTATAAATAGTTGATTCTTATTAACGACATAAATTTTGTGTAACATGCATATTATTTCCAAAATTCTCATTTCTTTACGTAATTTCGCGAATAATTACAAACAGACATCTTTAAATTGGCCTGGGGGAAAAAATTTGATCGGGAAAAGAGAGAAAAAATGAAGGAAAACCCAGGGAAGTTCAGGTTGCCTGACCGCTAGACACACTACTTTATGTTGTGAATATATTAATAGACATTGTGATGTTATTCTCGTAATGTAATTACAGGACGTTCTTTGTGAGACAGAAGAATCTGACAATGGTGATGTTTTATTAAAAAAAGCGAAAAATAATATTACGAACGAATTTCATGCCACGGAAATAGAAAATGAAAAATTGAGAAGGGACATCGCAAAATCGTAAAAAATTAACCAGATAGGCAATGGTAAATAATTTTTTTTTCATCTCAGCTGAAAATCCCTGTGCAGGAACCTGTTCAGGAAGCTATCAGGTTCCTTTGGAGGTTCCTGTACAGGAACGTTCTTAGGTTCCTGGTACACCGGTTCCTGATGCGGATCCTGCAAGGGAACTTGCGCACGTTCCTGTACAGGAACCTGGATATTCGAATACCTGTATAGGTTCCTGTATTATCATGGATGATGCTGCCAGAAATTCCCTAGGGTGGATCCTGTGCAAGTGGGACACATTTGCAAAAAGTATATATGAAGGATCCTGTATAGGTTCCTGAGCAGGTGAGACACTCGCATATACATGCATATATATATATTGTTAATAATTTATTTGATGTTGTTATTCTTGTTTGAGCGACCTTCAAGGTTTCATTGTTAGTAAAATGGTTTTCGCCCAGTGCTCTTTCTCCTTGAGGGTCTCTCTCTGTTCTTTGAGTTTCAGGCTCTTTCCCTTTGGTGGGAGTGGGGAGTCGGGTGGTGGTGTGAAGCTCCCCTGTTGAGACTTGTACCCCTTCTTTCTGGCTTTTCAGTATTCACCTAGATGTAGGCGAGTGTGGCCAGTGATCGGGTGGTTCAACGGTTCAAGGTCCAGTCTTGCTTGTGGACGGTTCGGGCGGTTAAGTCCTTAAATTAAAGTTAACGTCACCTTCTGTGCATTGAGTGCTTGTTTAGTGATTTCCCGACTCGATCAACTTCTGGTGTTGTGGGGAGTGATGAGTCGGACGACGTATCACCTCCGGTTGCGTCGGGATCGATCGTTCGGTGAACGATCGTGGTCGTAGCTTCCGGACGCTACATCTGTTCCAATTTTCTGCAAAAACCCAAAACCTTTTTTTGGGTTCAAAAGGAGTACCTGCTGGGATCCGGCTCCCAGTGAAACTTTCCTTGAGGACTCCTAATTTTTGGATTGAGTTCGACAACAGGTATTTGGAGGTGTTTTCATAATCATGGTGATACGTGTTCTGGGGTCTCCTTCGTCGACTGTGACACGATTCAATGTGATCCTTTCGCTACCCCACGCCAGTCCGTCATTAAATAACTAACATTTTTTGGTCCTTCGAGCCGGATGTTGGGTTAGCGAGGGGAGCATGAATGTAAAGCATAAACACTCACAATTCTAAAACTTAAACTCTGTTTCCGACTTTCACTGTCGAACACTTGACTTACATGGAACATTGCATGCTAATTGATCATTGTGCCTTATGCCGCTTGCCTGAATTTGACATGACATTAATACTGACTTATATATGAATTTATAAATATGCGATCTGATCTATGAAATTCAATGATTTACATGTGTTTTTCTCTTTCTGACATGTCAAGATTGATATATGTATATTAGGGTGGTTCACACAAGAATTGTTTTCGTTTATCGGCGGCCATATCGCGACAGTTTTCGAAGGAGCTATGAGCTGATGTGTCTAATCTAATCCCTAAAATTGTTTGCCCTTCCTGTAAACTAGCTTTCCTTTTGTTGGTTCGTAAATTCATTATCTTATGCGTTTAAAAAAGTTCCTCGTATTACAAAACGAACTGTGTGTTGTTTTATAGAGAAGATTTGCATTGGAAAGTTTCGTTGTTTATTTGGAGGCAATTTTTCGGCTTCTTTCTATTTTCTGAACCAATAGTTTCATTTGTTCCTTTTCTTACGTTATTCCTTTCGATTGACGTGCCTATAGTATACGCAAATCTTTGTGATCTCATAACAATGCGTTATCGATCAGTATTCAGGTTCTATTTAGGGTTTGACTAATGTCATTGCGAACGCCTGCAGACAGGCTCTCAGGCAGGACAAACGTACTTACTGACTATGTGGTTGTTTACAACATTGCAAACGCCTCGAGAAAGGCTCAGGCAGGACAAACTTACTTACTGTCTTGCTAGGATTGTATGGTAATGCCCCCTGCTAAGCTTGTTGTTTATTATTTCCTTCCGGTGCTAGGATTGTATGGTGATAACAGACCTCACACTTACTATGACTAGTTGATTACTATGATAATGTCCTCTCACATAAATGCTTTCAGGTGCTTGGAACCATGAATTCATATGAATAAATTCTGATTAGACAGATCGACTAATGTAGAAGCATGCATCCGACTTGACACAGCCGGATGCCATGTGAGAGCGCCGATCAAGGCCATGACTGTGGCGATGTAGAAGCATGCATCCGGCTTGACACAGCCGGATGCCATGTGAGAGCGCCGATCAAGGGCATGACTGTGACGATGTAGAAGCATGCATTCGACTTGGCAGAGCCGGATGCCATGTGAGAGCGCCGATCAAGGCCATGACTGTGACGAAGTAGAAGCATGCATCCGGCTTGACACAGCCGGATACCATGTGAGAACGCCGACCAAGGCCATGACTGTGACGATGTAGAAGCATGCGTCCGGCTTGACACAGCCGGATGCCATGTGAGAGCGCCGACCAAGGCCATGACTGTGACGATGTAGAAGCATGCGTTCGGCTTGACACAGCCGGATGCCATGTGAGAGCGCCGATCAAGGCCATGACTTTTACGATGTAGAAGCATGCATCCGACTTGACACAGCCGGATGCCATGTGAGAGCGCCAACCAAGGCCATAACTGTGACGATGTAGAAGCATGCATCCGGCTTGACACAGCCGGATGCTATGTGAGAGTGCCAACCGAGGCCAGGACTGTGACTTTGACTGGCATGCATCTGGCCGGACGCGGCCAAATGCTATGTGTAGCATGTACCTGACTGGACGCGTTCAGGTGCTATGTGAGTGCGCCGTATAGGGCATGACTATGACATTAAGCAGTTGCGACTGAACCGACATTCGTCCGAGCGGCAATTCATACTGATTGACATCAACTTCTTACGGAGTTTATTGCAAATTTTGTTTTATGAAACTTATCTGTAGCGTAACCTTTCACCCCTTGAATGTGCTGAAACTCTAGGCTGTTTTCCCGAATCTTACCAATAACGGTATCCAAGATCTGAAGGTTGCACATTCCAAGTTCTTCTGTTTCTTGACTTTTTAGTATATTTCCACTTCCTCGTTCATATCACAAAATGGGAACTTTAGGATTATGTCTTGTAATCAAACTTGTCATAGATCAGCAACCTACTGAATAATTGTCGATATGAGAGCTATGGAACTCCTGAAGAGTCAATTATCCCTGATAACTTCAATTACCAATATCAAAAGAAATGTGTTTTCTTGGCTGAGCGACAAAGAATCATTCCTGGATTGCTCCGCAGCCAGATTCAGTTCTTGAGCTTATTTCTGGATACGCAGATCCCATCATTCGTGCTTGTAGGAAGAGATGCCATTGCCAGGGATCTATATTTCACTGAGTATCAGTTCGATTCTACCCAAGCTGTTTACGTCTTCGCAATCCTGTATTCACATCTGAGGAGAATCTCTGCAAGGAGCTCAACATATTCCTCCCACAGAAACACATTATGCAGTTTGGCGAGATACAGATGGTGGTCCTTTACTTCGCATTGTCTTCAATGCACCGTGAGGGACTTCCTCAGGATCTCTTCTTGAATAATTAGTTTTTCCGCAGGTCCGAAACTGCACAATGACCTTGATCCGGTCTTGATGCGATGGGGATTTCCTTGACTTGTTTTCTTTGCTAATGTTGAACTGATGTATTGCCAGATTAGGGTTGATGAAGGAGATGTCGACCTTCAACGTGCCGTTTGGAGGGAACTAGTAGCGGACAAAGATGGTCACTGTCAGCTTCGGACACTAACCTACGTAATGTCAGGGCTCTATATCTGGTCATTCGTTTCAGAAAACTATTTATGTTGATGATATATTATCAGGCGTGAGTGATAAGGTTTCTGCCATTAAACTTGGAGATCAACTGATTTAGCTGTTGGAATATGGAGACATGCATCCGAAGAAGTAGGCCTTCAACTCCTCTCCTCTATTGAATAGAATCCCTGCGTGCAACATACTACATAAAAGGGTGGCCGCAGTTCGAGACCGACGGCCCAGTTTACACTTCGGGAGCCGCCTGGAATCATGTATCTGACGAATTCTGATTGGAAACACCAGTAATCGAGAGTGAACGCCCGATCACCAAGAGGAAGGTTCTGGCTGCTATTTCCTGGCTCCTTGATCCAGTTAACTGGCTGAGTCTCATCACTGTCGTCGCGAAGCTCCTGATGCAGGATCTCGGGAAGGTTCAAGTTGGTTCAGATACTCCACTTACTAATCATTTACTCCACAGGTGCAAGACATTCCAGAAAAATTGACTGTGTCGAAACGTAATCCTTAACTTGGTGACGTCGTGTTGATTATCATCCCTTCTCTACTCCGACGTGAGAGATGGCCGTTGAGGACGAGACCTTCAGTCACTAGGTCGTCAAATGATGCTGGTTGCCAGTCGTGCGCTGATTTCTTGCGGCTCATTGTGTTCCATGGCGGGCAGACCTGAATTTTTAGTTATACCTGGACATTTATTGTGTGCGTCATGGCGGGCGGCACTCAACTCTTGACCTTCATGATAGGAATTTGTTTCGTTCAGCGAACGAGGCGGGCGGGATGTTAATAATTTATTTGATGTTGTTATTCTTGTTTGAGCGACCTTCAAGGTTTCATTGTTAGTAAAATGGGTTTCGCCCAGTGCTCTTTCTCCTTGAGGGTCTCTCTCTGTTCTTTGAGTTTCAGGCTCTTTCCCTTTAGTGGGAGTGGGGAGTCGGGTGGTGGTGTGAAGCTCCCCTGTTGAGACTTGTACCCCTTCTTTCTGGCTTCTCAGTATTCACCTAGGTGTAAGCGAGTGTGGCCAGTGATCGGGTAGTTCAACGGTTCAAGGTCCAATCTTGCTTGTGGACGGTTCGGGCGGTTAAGTCCTTAAATTAAAGTTAACGTCACCTTCTGTGCATTGAGTGCTTGTTTAGTGATTTCCCGACTCGATCAACTTCTGGTGTTGTGGGGAGTGACGAGTCGAACGACGTATCACCTCCGGTTGCGTCGGGATCGATCGTTCGGTGAACGATCGTGGTCGTAGCTTCCGGAGGCTACATCTGTTCCAATTTTCTACGAAAACTCAAAACCTTTTTTTGGATTCAAAAGGAGTGCCTGCTGGGATCCGGCTTCCAGTGAAACTTTCCTTAAGGACTCTCAGTTTTTGGATTGAGTTCGACAACAGGTATTTGGAGGTATTTTCATAATCATGGTGATACGTGTTCTGGGGTCTTGTTCGTCGACTGTGACACGATTCAATGTGATCCTTTCGCTACCCCACGCCAGTCCGTCATTAAATAACTAACATATATATATGGCGACACTAATCAGCGCGAGCATAAGGTCACTCATGTATTTTATATGGATGACCTGAAGATCTATGCCTCTGGTAAAAGCAAACTTCAATCTGCTATAAATATCGTCAAGAACTACACAGGAGAGATTGGGATGGACTTTAGTTTGGACAAGTGTGCGAAATTAATCTCAAGAAAGGAAAGATGACTGGCGTTCCCAAGGACCCTGAGCTTGTGGATATAAGTGTTATTGGACATCCTAATACTGGAGAGACCTATACATACCTGAGCGTGCCTTAAAGCCGCATTCAGGACGTAACGTCAGTCAAGGAGTCTCTCCAAAGCAGATACAAGCATCTTCTTCGACAGATTTGGTCTTCCAATCTGTCGGCGTTGAACAAGGTATCTGTTTGCGGTGGTTTAATGGACGAAGAACGAGCTTGAGGCCCTTGATGTCACCACACGTAGGATCATGCATATGCATAAAAGCTTGCATATTAATTCGACAGTTCCGCGATTATACATTTCACGCCGTCAAGGCGGACGCGGACTTCTGAATCTCCAGTGTCTTCATAACCGAATCGTTCAAAGTACAGCTTACATCGTTGCCAATGGCAGAGATCCGCTCCTCAAAATGGTCAGGAATCACGAGATGATTGGCGAAGGAGCGTTCCTTTACAAAGCCGCGGAGCAAGTGGCCGAGAACATTGGCCTGAATTTCAACATCAGAAGTGAGGAAAGTGCATTACTCCATCTAGATGCTTTACGTCTAAAAGCCGAAGTAAAAAAAGCAGAGTTTGGAAACTTTCACCAACAGCTACTCGACAAGCATATGCACGGAAACTTTTACAGAAATGTAAAAAAGCAGACCTTGTCGAAGGAGCAAACTTTTGCTTCCCTGAAATCATCAGGGCTCAATTCAGGTACAGAGGGTTTTATTTTTGCATGCCTGGACGGTGTCACATCCATTAGATAGCGCTTCTGACCAATTTTGACATTGTGATTTTCGAAACTTATCGGAGAATCACCAATCATGAGGGATCCATCCTTGAGCTTACGGACTCCATAGATCATATCCAAAAATTGTTTCCTATTGCGATTCAACAAAAAAACGAACTTTTTTGTTAGTTTTTCATAATTTAAAGTAGGTTCATCATCATCATCATCATCATCATCTTCCTGAATCATAGTTGTATTATGCTCTCGACCATTCCCATCAGCAGTCATAAAATATATGTCTTCATTTTCTTCTTCATCATCATCACCTTTTTTAATTTCCTTCTTAAACTCATGCTTGATAGACATGTTTACCAGTACTATGTTTACCATATTTACATATTTACCAGGAATTACCATTACTATGAAGGGGTACCTTTCTCTAACGCCTAATCAGCTTAATTTTGCTGAGAATGCAGGCTGCCCTGATGCAGATTTAACTGCCAAAATTACAAATGAAGATGGATACTTTGATGTAACCATACCACGCAGCATGATCCTCGGCTTTCCGAAGATTATCGAAAGATCATTGTGAATGCTAAACATGAACTCATTTTAACGAGATCACATACTGACTTGAATGCTTTGATGCAAAGTACACGAGAAAATCCTCAAGAATTCAAAATTTTACTCAATAAAGTGGAGTTGATGGTTCCCTACTTATTTGCTGGAGATTGTCACAAGCTACAATTGTTAAAATTTATTGAGAAGGATCCACTCATAACACTGAATTTCCGAACGTGGGAAATGTATGAGTATCCTATCATCCCTGCTACACAGAAACACGTGTGGACTGTGAAAACTTCAACGCAGTTATAGAAACCACGATATATTATGCTGGCTTTTCAAACACATAGGAAAGATCAACGTAAAAAACGTGCGAACATTTTTGATCATTGCAGCATCACAAACGTAAAACTCTTCTTAAATTCCCAATATTATCCATACGGTAATTTAAATCTAAACTTTGATCAAAATCAAATTTTCTCTATTGTATGAAATGTATTCTAATTTTCAATCTTCATATTATTATGGAAAAAAGCCTGAACCTCTACTAAAGAAAGCGACCTTCAAAAAATATGCTCCAATAATTGTTATTGATTGCTCAGAACAAAATGAGTGTTTTTTAAACAGGCTTCAGTGGATGTGCGATTAGAATTTAAATCAAGTACCAATTTTCCTGCTAACACAGCAGCCTATTGCCTAATCTTAAATGATCGCATTGTCCAATACCAACCGATCAGTGGTGTGGTAAGGAAGCTGTGAGGTGGTGGGGGTAATGCTGAGTGGAGGGGAAGAGTATCATAGCAAGGTATAAAAGAGCTGATTCTGGCCAGAAAAATTAATTTCAGTCAAGATGAACTATGTTGTGGATGTTCAAGGCTTCAAGAGACCATATAACGACTTTGTCTTCAAGGAGTTGGCCATTCTCCCCCTCCAGGATGAAGCTGAACCACTAGTCTTTCTCTTTGAACCACTCTGCAGCTGGAGTTCACTACCTGCACGATACAAGAGTGAAAATCTATGGCTAGTCTACAATTACCATGGAATGAACTGGACTGCTGGTGACTGTATGCTCACACCATACTCAACACATTGTTCATTGTGCAGCAAATGACGTCAAGATTCTCAGAAAATGGATTTTGCATACATCAGCAGTTACGAATGTTTCGACAAATGTAGATGAAGTTGACAACACTACGCTTACAGAATTTTATAATCAATGTGAACTATATATTTTAAAAAACTGGGTCAAGATTTTTTGTAAAACTAGATTAAGTTTTGTCCGATGAATAAATGTTATGAAATGAAAATAAATATGTGAATATACTTTCTATCCTATTACTTTAAGATAATTTAACCATTTTTAACCTAATTTTATCAGTTTAATTAAAATAATTAAGTTACTTTCAATTTTTTTATGAACATGAGTTTTATATTTTCTTGTCTTCGGCCCATGCCCAATAGAATATATTTTCTTTGTGCATTCTCTAAATTAGAGAGGGAGGAGTGAAGAGTTTTAATTATTTTCAATTCGCTTAGTTTAATAAAAAAAGTTAAGTCACTTCCAATTTTTTTTCCTAACAAGCCTTCTCTTTTCTCGTATTTTGCGAATGCACAATAGAATATATTTTCTTTGCGCAGTCTCTAAATTAGAATAGGAGGAGTGAAGAGTTTTAATTATTTTTAATTTAATTAGTTTAATTAAAATAGTTAAGTCACTTCCAATTTTTGTTCATAAATAAGTCTTCTCTCTTCTTGTCTTTTGCGCATGAACAATAGAATATATTTTCTTTGCGCAGTCTCTAAATTAGAGTGGAAGGAGTGAAAAGTTTTAATTATTACATTCTCATTCTAATGAGAAGGTATTGGTTTTATGTAAAATTTGACTTGGTCGGTTTTCATCAAATCTCCACGTTTTGAGACCCCCTGAGTGAGAAAAAACGATTTTTACGAAAGTGACTGTCAGTCTGTCTGTGTGTCTGTAATTTTTTTCGAAATTCGAAAATTCTATGCACAGCTATTCATAGTACTCCAAAACTCGAACAATTTATCCCAATGACTTTTTCTAATTAAAGAAAAATTACCGGAGTTATATAGCATTTTCAAAATTCCAAAAAACAAACTAAAATGATCATTTTATGCCGAAAAATGCACGATATGAAAAAAAGTCAATAGGAGAAACATGTTTCTTTTTGCACACCCTACAACATTTTCGAAACAACTTTTCGAATTTTTTGAAAAATCAAAAATCCAAATTTTGATCACACAAAAAAATAATGAATAATCAATCATTTCATTTTGCTGTCAAACTATGCAAGATACGACCAAAGATGAATGAACCAAAATTGTGCACCTAAAAAAGATCTCCAAATTTGCTTTAATAATTTTTTGATATGATGCGTAGTTTTTGTTTTATTCGTAAAAAAACAGCATTGGAAATAGTAAAATTAAATTTTTAGACGATTAACACAAGCTACGAGAAAAATGACAGCGACAAAATTTGTTCATCTAAAGAAGAGGTACAAATTTGTCATAAATCTTGTTCTGATGGGATGCGTGGTTTTTGTTTTATTCGTGACTTTTTAATTTCTATCATACGGTGCACAGAACCGAGCGTGGTACGCAAGGTTCAAATGTTTTTCAAACCAAATATCGAGCGCGAAGCGCGAGTGTCTGGATGAGAATGTGTTCCTTAAGGTCGATAGAACCTTGAATAAATGAAGTTCCATTTCAGGCTAAAATTAAAACAAATTCAACAATTACTTCACATGTAGAGGTTTTGATCCCTTACGAAAAGATATGACAGGAAAAAAATGACAGGTGAGTCATTTTTTCCCTGTCATTTTTTTTCTGTCATTTTTTCGCGACCACAAGAAAATGACAGGGAAACGACAGGCAAAATGACAGGAAAACGACCGCCGAAAATGACTGGCCCTGATTGGCCATAATTTATTATAATATCGTGTAAAATTGCAAATCATCGACGACTTGCAGACTTATTCGTACGCCATTTGAATTTTCCTGTAAAGCTTAAAAAATCATTAGCAAAATAAAACTATTATGGAAAATTTCATGATGAAACACCCCTTTGTAGCTTGTTGCTAATTCCGGATTATCTTTCCAACACATCAATTGTGGAATGTGTTCGATTTGCCATTTTAAAGACTTCTTATCCTTAAAAAGTGCTAAACTTAAGTACCACGGGCAAAAATTTCAGACTATTTTTAACTTTCTTCATTCCCTTAACAAATTGACTGGGTTGACTGCGTGCTCCAATTCCATGATCCAACAAAGAATGGTTCCGCCACGCGCAACCTACGGGCCCTTTGATTGGTTCACTTTTTTTAGATGCGCGTGGCGAGACCATTCTTTGTTGGATCATGGAATTAGGAGCACGCTGAGCACGCATTGAAATTCTTGAGGAATGAAGAAAGTTGACAATAATCTGAAATTGTTGCCCGTGGTACTGAAGTTTAGTCCTTTGTAAGGATAAGAAGGCATTAAAATGGCAAATCGAACACACTCCACAATTTATGTGTTTGAAGATAATTCGGAATTAGCAACAGGCTACAGAAAAGTGTTTCATCATGAAAATTCCCATAATAATGTTCTCTTGCTAATGGTTTTTTAAGATTTACAGGAAAGTTCGAATAAGTCTGCAAGTCGTCGAGAATTTATAATGTTACACAATATTATTATAAATTATGGCCAATTAGGGCCAGTCATTTTCGGCTGACGTTTTCCTGTCATTTTGCCTGTCGCTTCTCTGTCATTTTCTTGTGGTCGCGAAAAAATGACAGGGAAAAAATGACACACCTGTCATTTTTTCTCTGTCATATCTTTTCGTAAGGGATAATTTTACAATATTTGCAAATAAACTTTTTCTTTTCATCAAAGTCGAACACGAAGTTCAAAAATCTAGAGAAACCGAGCGTAAAGCGCGATGTGAATACGTCCGAGCGCGTAGCGCGAGGTGAATACATAATCGAGCGCGAAGGGCGAGATAAATATATGATCGAGCGCAAAGCGCTAGATCCAACAGTCACGCGCCGTAGGCGCGCTCAAACTTGGGAGCCAAGCGAGCCGCGCGCAAAGCGCGCGATGAGAATGTGCTCGCCAAGCGGGCAGATTTTTTAAAATTTAATTAGTTTAATTAAAATAGTTAAGTCACTTCGAACTTTTTTCATGATTACAATTTATCTTTTCTTGTCTTTTGCGCATGCACAATAGACTATATTTTCTTTGTGCAGTCTCTAAATTAGACTCCGAGGTTGACTGAAGCTTCAACTGGAACAAAACCTCTGACGCTTTATCAGGAGTATGGATCTCAAGAAGATCAACACCGCTGGCTGCATGGAAGAATTCCTGCCAACGAAGCCGCTGTCCGAGTTGACTCCTCGACATGAATATCTTGTGACGAAGATCCTGAAGGTTCAAACTAACATAAGTATGGCGCCAAAATCATTGTTGAGCTGGATAATACATTCAGCACATTTTTACCTCCAAGGCTCCTGAAAGTTTTCGAAGATGGCACCTTGGAGGAGATGCGTGAAGCTGCTTCTTCGAGGCAGCTTCATCTGCGATATATTGGCGGACCTCTTAATAATACAGAATTTAAGCATGTATCTTAAATTGTATATAAGATGACTTAATAAATCATATGAGCCGTTCTCTAGAAAAACGGCTTAAGTCGATTTAGGTCGTTTCTAAAATTTATGAATTATTACATTGCTGCGCGGCTCTATTATGTGCATGTGAAGTTTCAAGCATTTTAAACCAATGGCTAAGCTTACACAGTCGGTATAGAATGCTGTCCGTTGCGACCCGGGCGCGCGCAGTAGTTACGGGCATATTATATATAAATAATATTTTATAATAATATTGATATAAATGTAATTGTAATAATGTATAATGAGTTTCAAATAAAATTATTGCAATACTATCACTTTATCCTACGTTACGCATCTTTTTGAAGACTTTTTTAGTCCTTCTTCGTTAAAACGGCTTAAGTTTTATTTTTTAATACGCTGATAAATATTAATACGTAATGTGTAATTTTTTCTGGCCGGTAGCAATTCATTACTGAATACTATAACTTTTAAGCTAAACATCTAAAGTACGCGAAAATAAATATAACCACTTATTAAACACTGTACATACTTAAAAATGCAAGTATCGGAAAACGACATTTTTCGACTTAAGCCGTTTTTCTAGAGAACGGCTCATATTTTAATGATTATATAATACTGTATTCCTTATTTACTATAATTAAATTTAAGTATGCTATCATATACATAAGTAAATTAAGCTAAGCATAAAAACATGGAAAGAAAGCAAAGAGAGCTTGGCGCTCGATCATATATTCATCTCGCGCTTCGCGCTCAGACGTAATGGCATCGCTCTTTACGCTCGGTTCCTCTAGATTTTTGAACCTCGTGTTCGACTTTGATGAAAAGAAAAAGTTTATTTGCAAATATTATAAAATTATCAAAACCTCTACATGTGAAGTGATTGTTATATTTGTTTTTATTTTGGACTGAAATGGAACCTCATTTACTCAAGGTTCTATCGACTTTAAAGAACACATTCTCATCCAGATACTCGCGCTTCGCGCTCGATACTCGATTTGAAAATCATTTGAAACTTGCGTTCCACGCTCGGTTCTGTGCACCCCTTACGAAAAGATATGACAGGAAAAAAATGACAGGTGTGTCATTTTTTCCCTGTCATTTTTTTTCTGTCATTTTTTCGCTACCACAAGAAAATGACAGGGAAACGACAGGCAAAATGACAGGAAAACGACAGGCGAAACGACAGCCAAAAATGACTGGCCCTAATTGGCCATAATTTATAATAATATCGTGTAACGTTATAAATTATCGACGACTTGCAGACTTATTCTTGAACCATTTGAACTTTCCTGTAAAGCCTAAAAAATCATTAGCAAAAGAAAACTATTATGGACATTTTCAGGATGAAACACCTCTTTGTAGCCTCTAACTAATTCCGAATTATCTTCCAACACATAAATTGTGGAATGTATTCGATTTGCCATTTTAATGCCTTCTTATCCTTACGAAGGACTAAACTTCAGTACCACGGGCAACAATTTCAGATTATTTTCAACTTTCTTCATCCCTCAAGAAGTTCAATGCGTGCTCCTAATTCCATGATCCAACAAAGAATGGTCTCGCCACGCGCATCAACAAAAAAGTGAACTAATCAAAGGGTCCGTAGATTGCGCGTGGCGGAACCATTCTTTGTTGGATAATGGAATTGGAGCACGCAGTCAACTTGTTAAGGGAATGAAGAAAGTTGAGAATAGTCTAAAATTTTTGCCCGTGGTACTTAAGTTTAGCACTTTGTAAGGATAAGAATTCTAATCCTTACAAAGTGCCGCGTGAAAATAAGCTGCATGGCTCAAGACTTGGTCGTGGCTAGGATAAAGTCTTCGATAAAGAATGGGTCAAGGATGGCTAATGTCCGCGAGCCACGGTTGAGCCACTCTAAACATGAGAAGATATTATAACACTTTTAGCGGATTCTGCTGCTGTGCAGAAGAAATAAATTTAACATTATGACAAGTTATAAATTTTCCAGCAATTAATATTGTGTGTCGGGTTAAAGTTAGGTGTTTTTCAAAAAAAAAAAATCGCTTCTCCACAAGAATAACGAAACAGGAAAAATTCGAGAGAGCAATTTTTTATATGATTTAGTTGAGAAAAATAACTTCACAATAGTGAACTTTTATAAGTTATGTGAGTCGATTTTATCCATCAGCTATGGTTCAGGTGTATTTTTTGCAACTTCCTCGTGGGAGTTTACCATTTTAAAATTACACCAACCACCAAGTAGCAACTCGAGGTTCAGATATTTTTTTGGTACAATTTTCTAAGGAACGTTCACCTTTTTCAAACTGTACCGACCACCAGTTCTACTGTACGGATTATTCGTTCGCCTGAAATTCACGTTGATAATAATTTTCAACGCTATTCCGAGAGTCGAATTTGCATTTATACAATACCGGCGTAACTTATCAGACCACTTAACAAATCCTATTGAACACTCACCACTTTGCTGAAATTTGCTGCAAGACTAAGGTTGAGAAACGAGAATTCGACAAAATGGGAATTCTCGTTATATCTCTCGCATGCCTTTTCAGCCCATATTTATCGAAAACATTTCACATAGGGCCCAATTGACGCATAATTTAACAAGGTTTCCAACGATTCTTTTAAATCTCCGTATAATCATTTTTTACGGAGTTATTCACAAAAACAGACCGGCGAGTTTTTAATAGGATTTTTTAAAGTGGCTTAATAATTTCCGACGAAACTCGCTGTATGGAAGCAACTTTTGATGTCGATTGCGGATAGGAAGAATTACGAATAGATGAGAATTGAACACCCTTATTCACAGAGACATGCACCAGGTTGTTAACCCTTTGGCACTAATGGGACCTATTGGTCCCCATACATTTTTTGTGTTTTTTTATCAATATCGTTTTCATTTGTTCATATTACATAATGAACAAATATTTTTCTATTTGTTCATGAGTAAATTTTTGATCTTATATCTTACTTAAAAAGCAGAAAATATTTACCAGTAACTTCTTTGTTACCTGAAATAGTTATTAAACGCAAAGAAAATAGTTTTCGTACTCATGAAAAAAGTCAAGCTTGAACGAATTGAAGAGTAATGTTCAATTCGGTGATTTTCTTATTGAAGCATGGATGGAGACCACAGAACTTTGTCTCTAGCCTTGAGCCACGCTAGTCCCATTGTTAATAGGACAGTGTCTGTAGCATAAATGAAGGCAGAAGATCTTAGTCTCTGATCTTAAGCCACGCTAGTCCCATTGTTCATAGAACAGTGGCTAGAGCATGGCTAAAGACTTCAAATCTCTCTTCCTTTCTCTCTGGTCTTGAGCCACGCTATTCCCATAGTTCATTGAACAGTGGCTAGAGCATGGCTGAAGACCTCAGAGCTTTCTTCCACTCTCTCTCTCTCTCTGGTTTTGAGCCACGATAATCCCATTGTTTATTGAACAGTCGCTGGAGCATGGATGAAAGCCGCAGATCGTCGTCTCTGGTCTTAAGCCACGCTAGTACCCTTGTTCATATAACAGTGGCTACAGCATGGCTGAAGACTTCAAATCTCTCTTCCTTTCTCTCTGGTCTTGAGCCACGCTAATCCCATAGTTCATTGAACAGTGGCTAGAGCATGGCTGAAGACTTCGGAACTCTCTTCCTCTTTCTCGGGTATTGAGCCACGCTAATTCGATTGTTTATTGAACAGTGGCTGGAGCATGGACAAAGGCCTCAGATCGTCGTTTCTAGCCTTGAGCCACGCTAGTACCATTATTTATTGAGCAGTAGCTAGAGCATGGTTGAAGTTTATAGGTTGATTTCGGATTATCTGCCTTAGTTCTGCCAAATAACCAAAACTTTTCTTCTACCTGCACAACCGGATGCTACTTCAGCTCGTGAGATGGATGCCAGGAGGCTGGCAAAATTAGTATGCCTTTAGATTACTCTAGGTAACAAATCGCTTGGGTGCTGAGTCCTTGTATGAAAAATTGCAAGGATTTTAAATAAATAATTGTTATGCAGTACGAAATAGTGCATTAAAGGTTAAGAATAGAAAGGTGATTCGATCCTAACGATTTGGGCCTGATTGCCACGCTAGCACTAGGCTACATATGGGTGTTACCAAAATTAGAGAAGAATTTGAGGTTAAGTGAATTAAATAAATTAGAATTAACAAAATCAGTTATATATGAAATTTATTCACTTTAAATAATCGAACCTCGCTCTATTCTTTGAAAAGTACAATTGATCAGGCTCGGAGGAATCAATATTGT
>CAKNXH010058473.1:78768-97188 GCA_932178445.1 Andricus quercusramuli | reverse complement strand
CAGCGACCTGAAAAACCACCTTGTAGCAAATTTTAGTCAAATCGGTTTCGTTTTACAATTTGAGTCTGCCATATTGGATCCGCCATTTTGGATTTTGTCTTACAACGATTTACATGTCAGATTCGGATTGGGCATGCAAAAATCTATATAAAACATGTATAGCACATAAAATGTAAAATCTAAGCGTTTTTGGTATTCAATAAACCATTTTTTTTGCCAAAAATTCCTTCGGTTTTTTCTTTAATTTAAAAAAAAAAATATCCCTCTAGGTCATTCCGGTCCAAAGTTCTACGATTTGAGACAGAATTTCAAAAAAGGTCCACTGTGCGGCACTTTGTAAGGATAAGAATTCTTATCCTTACAAAGTGCTAAACTTAAGTACCACGGGCAAAAATTTCAGACTATTCTCAACTTTCTTTATTCCCTTAACAAGTTGACTGCGTGCTCCAATTCCATTATCCAACAAAGAATGGTTCCGCCACGCGCAACCTACGGACCCTTTGATTAGTTCACTTTTTTGTAGATGCGCGTGGCGAGACCATTCTTCGTTGGATGATGGAATTAGGAGCACGCATTGAACTTCTTGAGGGATGAAGAAAGTTGAAAATAATCCGAAATTGTTGCCCGTGGTACTTAAGTTTAGCACTTTGTAAGGCTAAGAAGGCATTAGAATGGCAAATCGAACACATTCCACAATTTATGTGTTTGAAGATAATTCGGAATTAGCAACAGGCTACGGAAAGGTGTTTCATCATGGAAATTCCCATAATAATTTTCATTTGCTAATGATTTTTTAAGCTTTCCAGGAAAGTTCAAATGGTTCACGAATAAGTCTGCAAGTCGTCGATAATTTATAATGTTACACAATATTATTATAAATTATGGCCAATTAGGGCCAGTCATTTTCGGCTGTCGTTTTGCCTGTCGTTTTCCTGTCATTTTTCCTATCGTTTCCCTGTCATTTTCTTGTGGTCGCGAAAAAATGACACACCTGTCATTTCTTTCCTGTCATATCTTTTCGTAAGGAACCGTATGATAGAAATGAAAAAGTCACGAATAAAACAAAATTACGCATCCTATCAGAACATAATTCATAAAAAAATTTTACCTCTTCTTCATATAAACAAATTTTGTGTCTGTCATTTTTCTCGTAGCTTGTGTTATTCGTCTAAAAATTTAATTTTACTATTTCCAATGCTGTTTTCTAAGAATGACACAA
This sequence comes from Andricus quercusramuli, assembly GCA_932178445.1. Taxonomy (NCBI): domain Eukaryota; kingdom Metazoa; phylum Arthropoda; class Insecta; order Hymenoptera; family Cynipidae; genus Andricus; species Andricus quercusramuli. The sequence continues at coordinate 95,969 of CAKNXH010058473.1, read as the reverse complement.
AAACTACGCATCATATCAAAAAGTGAATAATAACAAATTTGGGAATCGTTTTTAGGTGCACAATATTGGTCCATCCACCTTTGGTCGTATCTTGCATAGTTTGACAGCAAAATGAAAGTATTGATTTTTCATTATTTTTCTGTGTGATCAAAATTTGGATTTTTGATTTTTCAAAAAATTCAAAAAGTTGTTACGAAAATTTCGTAGGGTGTTCAAAAAGAAACATTTTTCTTCTTCAGACTTTTTTTCATATCGTGCGTTTTTCGGCATAAAATGTACATTTTCGTTTGTTTTTTGGAATTTTGAAAATGCTATAACTCCGGTAATTTTTTTTTAATCCAAAAATGACATGAGAAGAAATTGTTCAAGTTTTAGAGTAATTTGAATAACTGTACGTAGAATTTCTAAATTTTGAAAAAAAGGGTCTCAAAAATTTTCAAAATGCTCTAACTTTTGAATTTTGATCGAAATTAGCTGGTTAACGAACTTCTTCTTTCTTTTTAGGCCCTAAAAAAGTATTTCAAACCAAAATCCAATCTGATCATTTTTTCGAAAGTTATCGTGCCTACAGGCAACAGACTACGGACAGACAGACTGACAGACTATACCATTAAGCCATTTCCCTTTCGGCGAGCCTCTAGGGGTAAGCGTGACACTTCCCCGATTCGGGTAGTATTTCTAGGTGGATAGTTTCTTGTAGTAAATAACTACAAGTGTGGGCTCACCACACCCACGACCGCCAACAGCAACGCAGTAGTATTATTTTCGAACGGTCACCCATCCAAGTACTAACCCCGCCCAACACTGCTTAACTTCAGTGATCTAACGGGAACTGGTGTTTCCAGCGTGGTATGGCCGTTGCAAGACACCTTAGTAAAAATCATTTTTTCTGACTCAGGGGGTCTCAAAACGTGGAGATTTGATGAAAACCGACCAAGTCAAATTTCACATAAAACCAATACCCTCTCATTAGAATGAGAATGTAAAAACATGAAACGTTCAAAAAAAGCATAAAGAATTTTACAAAGCGTCCAAAAAACATTCAAAAAATAATTACAAATGAAAAATAGATACAATGAGTAAAACTAATACAATGATTAAAATTACAAATAAAAAATATATATACAATGAAAAAAAATACAAAGAGGTGCAAAAGACCATATACAATGGATAAAAATACAATGCAAAAAAGATGCAAAAGAAATTTCAAAAACACATGAATTTTAAAAACAGCTTGCAAGCATTGCAAAAAAAGCTATAAAAGCTATCGCTTCTTCTCCTTCTCCTTTTTCTCCTTCTTGAGGATCTCTATAGTTCGCATCCTCCTCGCTTCCATCTCCACTCCGCATCGACCGCATGGTTGATGACCGTTGCGTTGCTGTCTGTGGTTGTATGGATGGTTGAGAAGATGTTTCTGTCTGTGGTTGAGTGGATGTTTTGTTTTTCTTAGTTTTGGTGGTGGTGGGTTGTGCTGGTTTGATTTTCTTTCTTTCGTAGGGATTTTCTGTAGGTGATTCCGTTAATTGCAAAATTCGCTTTTTAGGTAGAGAAGATTTTGAAATTGATTGAGTAGATGTGAGGGAAGATGTAGAAGGTTTTGAAATTGATGAAGTGGGTGTGGTGGAAGATGGTTTCGGTGTTGATGTCAGAGAACGAAGAATGAGTGTTTGTTCAAGATGGTGTATATGGTTTTGATTTACTGACCTTCTAATTTATTTAAGCTGTCAAGCTTTCGCTCCATGACATAGAGCCTCCTCAGGATAACATCTCCTCTCCTCTATAATTAATAACACTAGGTTTTTTAATGTCAACGTTTCTAAATTATATAAAATATTGAAAGATATTTCACTAATTTAAAAAATCTTACCGCATTCCGAAGTCAGAAAATATTTTTCAAAAATATGAAATACATATATGTGGATGATGTTAAAAAAATTGTATGTATCGATGATTAAAACCAAAAAAAAAGAATATAAAAATACAAATTACGAGTTTATCCTCTCCAGGAAAAATTTAAATTATTGATATTACATATCAAATTCAGAATTCTTGCTCCATTTTTTGGTACAATTCTCCTCTGATGGTCGAAGGAGAATTGACTGTTTATAAATATGGAGTACTCTCTAAATCTGAATTAGTGAAATTTCACTAATTGCTAGTGAAATTTCACTAATTGCTAGTGAAATTTCACTAATTCAATTAGAGAGAAGTCGGCCACTCACGATTAGTAGAAAACTACTAATTTGATTAGTGGAAATTGTCCACTTGTGAAATTAGTGAAATTCCACTAAGCAATTAGTAATCCCTGTCATTGCAGTGTGTGCTAATTGAAGAGTGAAAAGTCACTAATTATACAGTAAAAATGCACTAATTGTTCAGTGAAAAAATTAATTTTTTCAAAATAAATATAAATTGAAAGGAGATTATAAAACAACACGCAGTAGTATTCCCGAATGGTCACCCATCCAAGTACTAACCGCGCCCAACACTGCTTAACTTCAGTGCTCTAATGAGAACTGGTTTTTTCATTGTGGTATGGCCGTTGGCGATAATAAATGAATAAATTGATCTTGAGTTCCTTTTTGTCTACTGGCCATAGTTAAATAGAACAATAATATGATAATTTCAGGGTGGCCGCTGGACCGGGAATCTCATGAGACCGGGAAAAACCAGGAAATAACAGTGCATTTATTTTTGACCAGGAATGTTACAAATTAAAAAATAGTCTTTCCAACCTGTATTTCAACCCTTCTTAAATAATTAGATAAATTTTTATATTTTACAATGTCAGTGTCAATTTTACAATTACGCAATGCCATATGAGGATATGACTTCAGATTGGTCAAAATCGTTGTAGTTCACTAATTCGTTAGTGATCGCGCTAAGTTACTAATGAATTAGTGAAGCGAAGCTACTAAATAATAGTGAACCATGTTTACTAATTGAGATTAGTAAAACTTTTACTAATTTATTAGTAAAATATTTACTATTTCAAATGTAAAACATCAAAATATTACTATTTGGTTAGTGAACCATACATTTACTAATTCAACTAGTGAAATTTTCACTAATTCATATTTAGAGAGTATACCGTAGAATATACAATTCGCATGAAGAAGTATTATGTAGTATATAAAGCTATTATGGGTAATATACATGAGTTGATTGGAAAGGGGTCTATTAAAGATGGCGTTTGGAGCGAAAATTTGAAAATCATACAGTTGTGATAAAGTGCATATATCTGTATATTACTAAACTATTGTTTAAAAACTATTAGTTAGTAAAATAAGACTATGATAAATTTTGCTAACATGTTCTATATCTGATCTTTTGTTGATTGAATTAGTGTTTCTTACAATATGGAAGATCTCTTTGAAATTTCTCTTTCTTTTGTTAGTTTCGAGATTAGTTTCATAGCTAAGAATCTTAGTTTTTGAAAAATCAAAGTTATGGTCATATTCGTGTGAATGTTCAACTAGTGCTGTACCTCTATCGTCTTTTTTACAATCGTTTGAATGTTCTGTAATTCTAGACTTAATATTTTTTTTGTCCTACATAAACTCTCCTACATTCACAAGGTATACTATAGATAACGCGTGTTCTCAAATTAAAAGGTTTGCTATCTTTATTCTTAGAGAAACATTTAAACTTATCCATTTCATATTTAAAGACTACATTTATATTGAAGGTTTTGAAAGTTTTCATATAGAATCTCGAAAGTTCTTTAGCGAAAGGTAGTACTAAGATTTTATCATATTCGAACGTTTGTGCATTATTATTTTGATAGTTCCTAATACTGTTAATGGAATCAACCCTTTTATTGATATTAAATAAATTAGAAGATCAGTAAATCAAAACCATATACACCATCTTGAATAATTTTACCCTGATCAACAACACGAACATCATTCTGGAAATGAGTGTTTGTGTTGAAAGAGATGTGGAGTTGGAGGATCTTTGTTTGACTCGTCATCACTCAACTTTAGTTGATCCTCATCCCAGCGGACACGTTCTGTAAATGTTACATAACAAAAAGGGAACATTTATACATAACATTGTTACAATCTTGTGCCAAAACAATTACAGAATACAAGGGGCACACTGTTCTGTAACGCTGTTGCTGTAAGGATACGTAACAGTTCTGGAATTCTGTTATGTAACTAATATAGAACAGAGTGATAGAACTGTTATGTCATTAGAATGTCACAGGTGTTCCAAGAACGGAACATGAAGGTCACATTGTTCTGTAACGCTGTAACTGTAAGGATATGTAACAGTTCTAGAATTCTGTGATGTAACTAATATAGAACAGAGTGATAGAACTATTATGTCACTAGAATGTCACACTTGTTCCAAGAAAGGAACATACAGGTCACATTGTTCTGTAACGCTGTTACTGAAAGGATATGTAACAGTTCTAGAATTCTGTAATATAACTAATATAGGACAGAGTGATAGAACTATTATGTCACTAGAATGTCACACGTGTTCCAAGAAAGGAAGATACAGGTCACATTGTTCTGTAACGCTGTTACTGTAAGAATATGTAACAGTTCCAGAATTCTGTGACGTAACTAATATATAATGGAGTGATGAATCTGTTATGTCACTAGAATATCACACATGTTCCAAGAACGGAACATAAAAGTCACATTGTTCTGTAACACTTTTACTGTGAGGATATGTAACAGTTCTAAATTTCTGTGATGTAACTGATATAGAACAAAGTGATGGAACTGTTATGCCACTAGAAGTTCACACATGTTCCAAAAACGGAACATAAAGGTCAGATTTTTCTGTAACGCTGTTACTGTAAGGATACGTAACAGTTCTGGAATTCTGTTATGTAACTAATATAGAACATAGTGATAGAACTGTTATGTAACCAGAATGTCACAGGTGTTCCAAGAACAAAACATGAAGGTCACATTGCTCTGTAACGCTGTAACTGAAAGGATATGTAACAGTTCTAGAATTCTGTGATGTAACTAATATAGAACAGAGTGATAGAACTATTATGTCACTAGAATGTCACACGTGTTTCCAAGAAAGGAACATACAGGTCACATTGTTCTGTAACGCTGTAACTGAAAGGATATGTAACAGCTGTAGAATTCTGTAATGTAACTAATATAGGACAGAGTGATAGAACTATTATGTCACTAGAATGTCACACGTGTTCCAAGAAAGGAAGATACAGGTCACATTGTTCTGTAACGCTGTTACTGTAAGAATATGTAACAGTTCCAGAATTCTGTGACGTAACTAATATATAACGGAGTGATGAATCTGTTATGTCACCAGAATATCACACATGTTCCAAGAACGGAACATAAAAGTCACATTGTTCTGTAACACTTTTACTCTGAGGATATGTAACAGTTCTAAATTTCTGTGATGTAAATAATATAGAACAAAGTGATGGAACTGTTATGCCACTAGAAGTTCACACATGCTCCAAAAACGGAACATAAAGGTCACATTTTTCTGTAACGCTGTTACTGTAAGGATATATAACAGTTCTGGAATTCTGTAATGTAACTGATATATAACAGAGTGATGAAAGTATGATGTCACTTAATCTCAGACGTGTTCCAGGAACGGAATATGAAGGATATACTGTTCTGTAACGATCTTAGACCAGAGTTGTGCCGACGTGACGGTCAACAGTGGGATGAAATCAAAAAACGAGGTTCAGAATAACTTGTAGCTGGCAATTCTTAACCAATTTTGGATTTTTTTTCTTAGAAAAATTCAACATTAAATCCTGAAGAGAATTATGTGGCCTGATTTTAAAATTTTTTTTGTTCAAATTTTATGTTAATGCAAAGAGTGAAGAAAAAGTCGATTTTTCCGTTTCATTTTTTTTATCTTCGTTAAAATTTTTTTTCTACGATCAGCATTTCCAGACTTTATGCACGGGGGTAGTTGACAGCAAAAAAAATGATGACATTTTTAAGTCAATTTTTATAAACAAATTAACTTAACAAATAGTCTACACTAAGGATTACTCGTTTGCAAAGTAAATTTTTGTGGTAAAATTACTTGCTTTGATCGAAAAAATAATACCTGATCATAAAAAATGGACATCCGATATTTTTTATTGATTTTGTAAACAAATTATATAAAGAAATGCCTAGTGTTAAAAATTAAGGGCAGAAAGAAATCTTTTTTTCTCTTAATTTTTCTCAAATTAAATCGCCAGTAATTTCTAATGATGGAGAATCATGTTTCAATTTTTTTTATACATTTTATAAACAAATTCTATAAACAAATTATATGAATAAATGCCCAGTTTAGACATTTGAAGGCCAAAAGAAATCGCTTTTTCTTTTAAATTACCTCAAATTATGTCGCCAGTGATGTTCGATGAAGAAAAATTATCATTCAATATTCTCTGTGAATTTTATAAATAAATTATATTTACAAATGCCCAGCGTGGACGTTTAAAGGCCGAAAGAAATAGCTTTCTTTCTTAAATTTCCTTAAATTATGTCGCCACTGATGTTTAGTGATGGAAAATTATCATCCGATATTTCCTATTAATTTTATAAACAAATTATATAAACAAAGGGAACGTGTGGCCACAATGGACTGCAAGCATTCTGATAGTATTCTAGATCCTGAAGCTCTCGAGCTCCATTTCAGATTAGAGACTTAGGAATTAAAACTTGATCGCGACTAATCAATGCAATCTTAAGAAATTTACAAAGGATTATGATACACAGCAAGTGTATGCTTATTGTTTTTGTACATATTTCCATCTTCAACATTTCCTAAGAAAACTACTTTACGAAAATTGAAAGAAACAACAATTACCAAACAATTACATCACTGGCTACATACTTCGAGGCTTGTTGCAAAAAACGAATGTTTCCTGCCTTTAAATGTCCACACTGGGCATTTGTTTATATAAATTGTTCATAAAATTATTTAAAAATATCGGATGATAATTTTCCATCATTAAATATCACTGGCGATATAATTTGAAGAAAATTAGGAGAATAAACGATTTCTTTCTGCCTTTAAATGTCCACACTAGGCGTTTGTTCATATAATTTGTTTAGAAAATCAATAAAAAGTATTGGAAGAGAATTGTCCAAAATTAAATGTCACTGGCGACCTAATTTGAGGAAAATTATAAGAAGAAGCGATTTCTTTCTGCCTTTAAATATCCACACTGGGCATTTGTTTATATAATTTTTTTATGAAATTGATGAAAAAAAAACGGATGATAATTTTTCATCATTATATATCTCTGGCGATATAATTTGAAGATAATTAAGAGAGAAAACGACTTCTTCCTCCCTTTAAATGTCCACAATAGTCATTCCATACTGTAGACTATTTGTTGAGTTGATTTGTTTATAACAATTAACTTCACAATGTCATAATTTTTGTTGCTTTCAACTACGCCTGTGCATAAAATCTGCCAATGCTGGTAATAGAAAACATTTTTAACGAAGATGAACAAAAAAAAACGAAAAAATCTACTTTTTCTTCACTCTTTGCATTAACATGAAAGTTTAAACAAAAACAAATTCAAAAATCAGGCCACATGAATCTCTTCAAGATTTGATGCTGAATTTTTCTTTTAAAAACATCCAAAATCAGTTAAGAATTGCCAGCTAAGTTATTTTGAACCTCGTTTTTTGATTTCATGCCACTGTGCGGTCGGTCGCAGTCAGTTACTTGAGTTGGGTAAGAATACGCCGGCAATAGGGGACAATGTATAAAATCAAAAAAATAATGAATATATTCCTGAGATGACCCTGGCTTTTTCAGCGAAAAAACATGGCCGACATTTTGTCATGAACGTTCAAGCGGTTCGATAGCGCAATTGGCTAAGGGATCGGCTAGGTACATTCGATTTAGGTAGTTTAGGTAGGGTTCGAATCCCCAGCGAGTGCGATTTGTCAACGGGTTTAAGCGTGCAATTGGCTTAAACGCATCTCAGGGTACCATCGTGCCTGACTTGGCCTAGCGAACCTTTTCTATTGTGTGTCGCTCCACCTCGAGCGAGCTCGAACTCAAAGCTCGGCCAAGCGCTGTGGTGCTCAACCGGAGGCTACTGTGTATGTACGCGCGATGTTACCCTTAAAATTTAAATGACTCTGTTCCCACCTCTATTTCCACCGGAGGCCACTGACTGTATTCGTTGCGGTGGTAATGCAACGTACGTATCGTTAACGTTAACGTTTACAATTTTTGGCTAACTGTAATTGCAAAGTAACGTACGTTGAATAAAACTGAGGCTGCGGCTACGGCTACGACTACGGAGGCAACCAAACAAAAAATTTCAGTCCAGAAGGATAAATTTGATATCCAAAAAGACGAATGTTCTACACTACAGTGAAATTTTCGCCCAAAAAAGATGACTTTTTAACAACATCTTTAATTTTCAAACACTTAAATTTTCAACCTACATATATGAGTTTTCAGACTAACAAATTGATTATTTTAAAATAAGTTGATTTTTCAACAGAAAAATTAATTTTTAATCCAATAGTTAAATTTCTAAACTACAAAGTGAAATTTTCAGCAGAAGAGTGGAATTTTCGGGGGAAAAATTATTCAGTTAACAAAGAAAAACTACAACCAAACAGTTAAATTTTCAATTGAAGAAGACGATTTTTTTATAAAAAAGGAAATTATAACAAAAATGTTGAATTTTTGACCAAATTCAATTATTTATTCATTTATTTATTCAATCATTCAATTATCCAATTATTTATTCATTTATTTATTTAATTATTTATTTATTTATTTACGTACGTTACTTTGCAATTACAGTTAGCCAACAATTGTAAACGTTAACGTTAACGTTACGTACGTTGCATTACCACCGCAACGAATACAGTCAGTGGCCTCCGGTGGAAATAGAGGTGGGAACAGAGCTATTTAAATTTTAAAGGTAACATCGCGCGTACATACACAGTAGCCTCCGGTTGAGCACTACAGCGCTTGGCCGAGCTTCGAGTTTAAGCTCGCTCGAGGCGGAGCACCGCACAATAGAAAAGGTTCGCTAGGCCAAGTCAGGTACGATGGTGCCCTGAGATGCGTTTAAGCTGAACATTTTTTTATATATCCTTGTAACACCGTTATGAAAGTGTTACAGAACGATTACAGAAAAAATTTACATCGTAACACTGTTACATATGTGTTACGGCATCATTACAGAACAATGTTCCTCTGTAACGCTGTCCCTAAATTGTTCTAAAAATCCTTTTTGGAATATAACGCTGTTCCAGAATTGTTACGGAACGATTACAAAGCAAATTTACATCGTAACACTGTTACATATGTGTTACGGCACTATTACAGAACAATGTTCCTTTGTAACTCTGTTCCTAAATTGTTCCAAAAATAATTTTTGAAATATAACGCTATCCCAGAATTGTTACAGAATAAATTCACATCGTAAGACTGTTAGATATGTGTTACGGCATTATTACAGAACATGGTTCTATAACAGCGTTATAGAACTGCTACATCCATTTGGGGACTTCATTACTCGGACCATGGTCTAAGTATGTTCTCAATCTGTTACAGAACCTGTTCTTTTCCGTTCTAGAACTGTTACATCACAGTTATATAACAGTGTCCGCTGGGGTGAATGTTTGTTGTGTCTGAGGTATGAATGGTGACATTGAGTGCATGAATGGTGACATTGAGTGCATGAATGGTGAATGAAGTTGAGGTATGAATGATGGTTGAATCTGTGGCATGAATGACGGTTGAATCTGTGGTATGGATGTATATGTGTATGGAGGTGTGAATTGTGGAATGAATGGATTCAAGGATTGTTGTTGCTGTTAGATAAATAAAATTTGTTCAGATTGGATCTGTTCAGTGGCGTAGCCAGGATTTGGCAAGGGGGAGGGGGGGGGGGGGTTGCATGCCTGAACAGAAAGTATGGTACTACTTACAGGAAAAAAAGTAGGGTAATGTAGTAAGACATACAATTTGTATGTATGTATGTATACCATTGAGCCATTTCCCTTTCGGGGTAGGCGTGACACTATCCGATTCGGGTAGTGTTTCTAAGAGGATAGTTTCTTGTAGTAAAGAACTACAAGTGTGGGCTCACCACACCCACGACGTAAATATCATATTTATTATTATATTATTCCTATTTGAACATTTATTTTATAAATGTTTATAAATGTTTATTTAATATTTCACTCAGTCTAATTATAACAATGTTAATAATAATAGAATATATGATAGCAGTACTTTGTATTCCAATGTTTTTGAGTATACAATAAATAATGCAGCAATTTTAACTGCATTCGCTATTCGGCTAGTTCAGTGTTTAATTTTAGATTTTTATATCTAGGCTTCGCGGGTTTTTCATCATAACATTTAAAATATCCTCAGGGTTTGGTGATTGATTTCGGTGTATATTCAATAAAGCCTCACCATTCAACATTGTTTCTCCCGTCGAGTTACTGGCAACGTTTCTAATACTTCCAGCAAAATACATATGTTTGGAAAAACACGCTGTTTTTGGTTTTTTCTCTTTTTCAATTTTCGATAATTTTTTACACCAAAGTTCCAATTCTGCGTTCAATTGTTCTTCAGTGCCGTTCAAGTCAATTTCGTAGAACTTAGTCAGCGCTTCGTAGTTTTTAAGTTGCTCTGGCAAAATACACGAAGGGTCTGCTGGTAAAAGACATTGAAATCCCTTTGAAATCTCTTTATGCTGGAGAAACTTTGACTCTACTTGATTGATGAAAGAATCTAGGAAAGGAACGAATATACTAACCCGATAGTAAAATTCTGGCGAATCTGCCGGAATGTTTGAGCGATTAGTTTGATGTGCCACAGTGCGCGAAATCTCAATAGGAAAAAAGTGCTTCGTAGCAAAACTGGAAGCAGATTCGAATATCTTTGAAAATTCGGAATCAGCTTCTAACCTCAATGATTGCATTTTATCCGCGATATCATCGGCTATTTCAACTGCTTCTTCTCGAGTCGAGAGTTGTCTGTTGCACGACTTTGCATAAAACAACGCTGAAGGAAAAGATTTTTTTTGAGCACAATAATGAAATGATAAATTCATCTTTCTTAATAGCGCACAAGAGTTGAGTAGCTGCAGATGAAGATTCCCTGTCCACCCAATTTGAGATTTCTGTCAGAGCGGGAATTATCGCATCGTACAGTTCAGCCGCAGAAAGCTCCGTTTTTTTCAGCAGAATATGCAAGCCACTGCCAACGAAAAAGTTACTTGTACTGAAAACGAAGATTTCTATTTCCTGATGCAGGAAAATTAAAATTTGGTCCTGGTGTCCACACGTTCTTCAAAAAATCAATTTTTTCTTCAAAGAAATTTCATTGACATTAAATGATCCAATATCATTGAGAAATACATGAGCGTTTGCATGATCATTTTCTGAATTTTCCGAATTCAAATTTTCTTTATTGATTGGTTGAGGGCGCGGTTTTTTTGTTACGTAGTTCCACATGGAAGTTCCAGCAGGTCGCTTGCATCACATTGTGTCGCGTACAAATACAAACTGACGTTATTTTAATTTTTAAATATTGAGTATTAACATGTCCGCCTGTTTTGCTGGTGTTCACTCTACTGATCCTTCTCGACAAATTCCCTATGACTGACAGTTTAAAAGTGGCTACTTGCACTCAAAGAGACCACTTTTCTGTTTCCCTTTAGAATCTATTTAATTAAACTATGTGCCGAGAAACTCAATTACGAAAATGGGTACTAATTTCGTTTTACAATGAGTACCATAAATTACCTGCCGTTCATGCTCTTCTATAATCTGCGAGAAATTTTGGTTATAGAGATCTGGAAAATAATGTCAAAATGCTAATTTTTATTACGGTTTCATTATGTGAAGATTTTGTATAGAAATATTTTCAGACTTGAAATTTATATTATTACGGTTCACATTCTGTGTTTCAGAAATGAATAGTTTTATGAAGGTTGTGGAAAATTTCTATTACGGAGACAGCTCATTACCTGTGACAGTGGGCGGGGAAGTAGTTTAGGGAGGTGTATCGGATAAACGGAGAACTGAGACGATTTACGGAAAGGAAGTAATTATGCCTCTTCCATCGTCAAGGGCGGGGGGGGGGTATCCCCCCTTGGCTACGCCACTCGATCTGTTGAGTGGGTGTGAGATTTCGAGTGGATGTGTGATATTGAGTGGTTGTGTAACGTTGAGTGGCTGTGTGTCGTTGAGTGTAGTTGATCTTGGAGGTTCCTGTTAAAAAGAAAAAAAGCGGATTAGAAACTGTACTAGTTTTTTCAGGTATAAACCTGAATGATGTATAAATTATGATGTATATTTGATGTATATTTTTTCATTAAATTATATTTTATTCCCTATTACATAAGCTTGTTTTAGATTAGCTTATTTTACATCTAACTTTATGATTTTAAGTTTAGGTTTATAATTTTAAATTAGCTTGTTTTTCATTTAGTTGTAGTTTAATGAAAATTAGTTTGTCATTCATTCAGTCAAAGTTTAGATTCCTTTATAGAATAGTTTAAAAATTTTAGGTTAATTTACGTTTGTGTGTATGTTTTTTTAATTTTAATTTCCTTCAGACTTTCTTATTCACATTCCTTTATTTTAATTTATTTTAGTTGTAAGAATTTTAGATTAATTTTTGTTCACATTTTTTTCATTTAATTCTAGCTTATTTAAATTTACTTAAGAGAAAGTGCACTTAACCTACGTGCGTACTGCTAGCTCTTGCTAACCGGACTAGAGTCCGCTTAATTTCTTCAAGCTGCTGCAGCTTCTGTTCAATCTGTACAAACAAATTGGTATTAATTTCTGATGGAAAACAAAAAATTGAAATTATTTAATTAATTATATGCATAACATGTACATGATCCAAAAAAGAGGTTATCTATATCTCATTCAAATTTAAAATTATTATAATATGTAAAGCTTGTTCAAAAATAGGTTATCTGTACAGTACTGTCGCGGTAGGGCTTGAGCTTTCCTCTAATGAATTTGACGGCTATGTTGGCCGTAGCATTGCTACTGATAGGGTTTTCCATGCCAGACAGGCAGAGAACGAAGAGGAAAATGACTAAGAGGAACACCAAAACCCATAAATGGAGAGTATTTTGAAAATTTTGAAACGCTTGTCGCTACCTGAGGATCGTCGGGGCGCTCCTGGAGCCACCGCTGGGAGCCACAGCGTGCGGGACGGTGGTGATGGTGAGCTGCGAGATGGTCAGGCAGATCTCACTAATTAAACAGCTGGCCAGCAAGAACATCTGCGACATACGGTAAGCAGTGAAACATCAACTGTGTTTGCTGAGGATGCCTTGGCTAGCGTTACCTATTTGCAGCCAACCACTTCAACAGAAATACCGTGGGAGAGCATCAATTGTGATACGACAATGAATGAGGAATTGATGCGCCTCTATTATGAAAGTGCGAAGTTTGAAACATCACGCAAAAAAGGACAAAATTTCAGAACGAAATTTGCCGCAAAGTATCCTACAAAAAGAGAAAGTCGCATTAAGAGATCTTATCGCTAAGGTGAAGGACATCAGGACTAATCTACTCATCTCAGAAGATCGAGCAATGGAGATTAAACAGCAGGTTGATTTGGAGTGGAAAAACAACGGGAATGAACAACAGTTAGAGGAAGCCGCGTCACACGAACAAGCAGTGGCAATTGGTGTTCTTCCTCAACCTGGTGATGATCCAGCACCACCACATCCTCCGGAGGTAGATGGCCTAATACAACCATTGCCAGAAGCAGAGGTTCAACAACCAAGGAGGCGATTAAAATGAACATACCATATGAACAGAGATGTGATGCGCTCTTATTTTTTGGCAAAGAAAAGTGGGCAAAGTGTAAGGAGAGAACATCATCGTCTCTTCTTACTTAAGTACTCAGAACTAGCCACAAGAATAAATGAGCAGAATCTAGCAGATCAAAAACGCTCAATATCTGTAAACAAATTGCTTTCGGCTGTTGAAATAGCTGCCATCGAAATGGAAGTGAAACAGCAGCTTCCTATTGATGAACTTCCATTGGAAGATATGGACAACGAGTACTTGACTGCAGCTGAAGACATAGGTGCTAGGGATAATGAGCATCAAGTACCGGATGGACTAAAACCAGATTCGGACATTATAAACGATGATATAAACAGCAACTAATAGAACACCTGAACAGCAAGGTTTTACCTATGCATTTGAATGCAACACAAAATGCGTTAAAGGTGCAAACTCTTGTATACTGTGCAGCTGTGGCAACCGTTAGAACGTTGGGCCGCAGAACTAGGCCTATAAATGCAGTCTTCGCTCCAAGACAGGAGCCAGATCCACCATGGAAGATCAGGTTGGATATGGATGTCAGCAAAGTACGGTGCAAATTGGGTCGACTGACTCAATATAAGAAAGAAAATCGAACCAGAAAGCTGATACACCATGTTATTAAAATCATTCACCCTTGGTACATCGAGACTTCGACACCAGCAATATTGGATGAGATTATAGACTCCCAGCGGCAGAGACTTGACGTTCTTACTGCTAGACTGCGTCGGTACAAGAAAAGTAGTGCAAGAAGAAAGTGTACAAGGAAAGTAATTGCAAACTACACCATGCTCCTAATTTTGTCATTGTAAATGATTTCAAACATCGTATTAAAGAAACTTATAACATCCTCATCTCATCCGTCACTTGAGCTAGTCCTTGGCTATGACGAAAAACCGGGTTCACCCGAGAAAAAGTTTGAAAAAAAAAATAATTGGCTGCTGCTCACGGCTGCTGCGTAAGGACAACAGCGGCAAAGACAAATTGCAAACTACACCATGCTCCTATAATTTTGTCATTGTAAATGATTTCAAACATCGTATTAAAGTAACTTATAACATCCTCATCTAATCAGTCACTTGACTTAGTCCGTGGCTATGACGAAAAACCGGGTTCACCCGAGAAAAAGTTTGAAAAAAAAATAATAGTGAAATAATATAATAATTATATATCTATTATATATATATATATATATATATATATATATTGTAACGTGGTGGCTAGTCCCCCGTTACGGATCCTTCCCCCAGCTATTATGATTATTAAACAACATTTTTATTGACCGCGATTTTCACATGGCCGACACAAACTCAAATTTAGAAATAAGATAGTATTAGAAATTAATTTATTACTCATGTAAGCGGAATTGTTTTTTTTTAGTTTGAAGGAATGAGAGTGAATTTATATTGTGAAATTCGAGAAGAATGAGCACCAGAAAGATTAGTTTAGGGAACTAGAAACTAAGTAAATGTAAAGGATTATTACCTAATAGGTTAGAGTAGACACCTAGAATAATAAGGTAAGGAGGAGGGTGACGTCCTACAATAAGTCGGGAATCCTCGAGTTCTTTCCTGTATTTTATTGAAGAAATCCGGCAGGGAAAAACACTGCCATAGACTCCAATCGTCCACAAAACACTACGCCGCCTACGCATCACCTCACTCGGCCAAGCTGACCTCACTCATCCACGTCGCGTTACACTACACAGAATTACGGGGCCCACTCGGAGAAAAACTACAGATTCCCGAAATTAATCCTAGACAAAAGGAGTATTGTCGAGATATCAGGCCATGCCGGACCTGACACTTGTCAACACGAGGGAGCATCCATCTTGTGCCGGCCGGCATTGCAAATACCGGAACGGCCAGATCCCATCGATCCGAGTCCCGCAAATCATGACAGAGGGCAGCACCGACTGGACAGAGAAATAGGCGCGAGCGGGAAGGAACCGGCAAGGAGAGAGGACGCAGGAGCTCAGTTTCGTGTCGGCCATCGACTTGTGAGGAGTTTTGGGAGTTCTGTTTGCCAACTGTTTTTTTGGACGAGTCCATTTCACTTTGCCGGACTGGCATTTTCGAGAAATATAGGGAGAACTCGGAGATCCTAAGGTTTAAGGTAGGCGTCATGTGTTCCTCTTCTCCTTGTGTTTTTGGGTAATTGCAGTATGGAAGTGTTTTGAGTTTAGGTTAGCTAGTTAGAATTTTGAAGTAAATTTTGCTCGATTACGCAGGCAGACACCATGTTTGGTGCGGTAGACCTGCCTCCTTTGGTGAACTTTGTTGTTGGGTTTTCAACTTGTTAGGATTAAGCCAGTTTAGTGGGAAACAGTTTTTTTTAGTTTAGTGAATAGAAGATTTAAATGAAAAATTCAAGACTATAAATCTTTGATAGACCACAGCATTTCGAGCTTACGACATCATGGTTCGGAGGTTTAATTCCTTGTTGTAATAAATTCAAAAACCAGCCTTTTGTAA
Source organism: Andricus quercusramuli (assembly GCA_932178445.1). Lineage (NCBI taxonomy): Eukaryota > Metazoa > Arthropoda > Insecta > Hymenoptera > Cynipidae > Andricus > Andricus quercusramuli. The sequence goes on along the minus strand of CAKNXH010058473.1, from coordinate 79,684 downwards.
TTGCTATGATTTAAATTTAATTAAATTTTACATTAACTTCTTTCAACTTTGACTTTTAAAGTACTTTTCTCGCCCTCACGAATCCCTTTCCTTGAGCTAGTTGAAGGGTGATATAAATTATTTAATATGATCAGCATTAACATTTTCTGAAATAATTTGGAGTGACGCCGAGTAGGCGTCTGGCGCCCGACAGCACGGTAAGTGCAAATCACAATCTTTTACTTTGATGTACCGGCGTTGGTGCGGCCATTGAAATAACGGTTCCCAGCTTAACTTTTGAGAGGCTGGGAAAAGGGTTACAAATTGGCGCCCAACGTGGGGCCACAAAAGTACTGAATTGGGTAAACATTTTTTTTGGTGTGAATTAGAAATTTTAAAATTTTCTTGGAAATTAGGAAAAATTCAGGAGAACCGAACCATGATAGTAGCCATTTGAATTTCAGCCATTTTGATTGATATTTCGGTTTGCTTTGCCAAGCTAGAATGACCGGACATTTCCAGATATTTTTCTTTTCAGGGTGCTGTATATACTGATTGTTGTGGACTTGCATGTTGGTGGCGGAAGTGAGAACGTGGTTAGTGTCAGGTGGTGAGAGGATTTACGGAATTTGTGTGGTAGGTGTGAGTGGAGTGTAAGGGTGGAAGCGGAGGAGGTGAGTAGGGTTGTGTGGGGTGAATTGGGGAGATAAAAAGTAATATTGAGAGTGGGTGTGAGGCGGGATATAGCAAATTGGGAAAGTGAGGTTAGGTTAGCAAGGAATCGGGGGAATTTGTGGTCAGAAGTCTTGGGCCTGCAAGGGTCAAGGGTGGTGCTCGAAAATTTGGGGGGATGTTAAGTGAGGGAAAGGGGTGTCTGCAAGGGCTGTGAGGAATAGAAAAAAAAAAAAAAAAAAAAAAAAAGGGAAAAAAAAAAAAA
>CAKNXH010058473.1:0-58768 GCA_932178445.1 Andricus quercusramuli | reverse complement strand
TATCCACAAGCTCAGGGTCCTTGGGAACGCCAGTAATCTTTCCTTTCTTCAAATGAATTTTGGCACACTTGTCCAAACCAAAGTCCATCCCAATCTCTCCTGTGTAGTTCTTGACGATATTTATAGCAGTTTGAAGTTTGCTTTTACCAGCGGCATAGATCTTCAGGTCATCCATATAAAATACATGTGTTACCTTATGCTCACGCTGATTAGTGTCGCCACAGAGGTATCCAGGAGAATTTCGTAGTGCGAGAGATAGAGGCAGAAGTGTGATGCAAAAAAGCAAAGGGCTCATACTATCCCCTTGAAAGACGCCCCTCTGGAAGGTGACCTTGTTCGTCGTCAGACGATGATTCCTAGATGAGATGGTAAATCTAGTTTTCCAAAGAGGCATCAGTCTCTCTATGCATCTCACTATGTGTGGATGTACCTTCAAGCTTTCCAACAGACAGATGATGAGTCTATGAGAGGTTGAATCGAAAGCTTTCCGGTAGTCAATCCAGGCCATTGACAGGACGCGCTGATGGGCAGCAGCGTCTTTACAGACACACCTGTCAATCAGCAGGTTCTCTCGACAGCCTGCTACACTTTTTTTCGAGCCTCGTTGTTCGTACATCTCTCGCCATACAGGCTCAATTCGTCGAACGATCCTGTTGTTTAGGACAGCTGTAAAGATCTTATACAGTGTGTTCAAACAAGTTATTGGCCTGTAATTCTCTGGTCTGGACAAGTTGCCTTTTTTCGGTAGGAGTATAGTGCGTCCTAACACCAGCCACTGTGGAATGGGCATCTCCGACTTTGAATATGAGTTGAATGTGCTTGCCAAATGTTGGTGTATAGAAGTAAACTTCTTCCACCAAAAGTTCTTAATACAATCTGGTCCAGCACCGGAAAAGTTCTTCGTGCCTCTAAGTGCTTTTTTCACCTCTTCGGCAGTGACTGATGGGCACTCCTCCTCAGATTTTATGAGGCTGTCGCAAAACTCCTTGAAGCGGATGATATTGTCAGTATCTTCTTCCAACTCTAGTGTTTTCGGGATCTTGTACACCTCTCTCCAAAAAGTCTCTACCTCCTTGGGCTTGGGTGGATTTTTTACAAAAACAGGGGGATCACTGAAGAGGCTTGATGGGTCAGCAAGAAACTGTTGATTCTCCCTGTTCCATCTCTCCCTGTTCTGTATCCTCCTCCTTGCGTCAGATAACAGCCTTATTTTCTCAACAATATGCTGCTTGATTGTCAGCAGCTTTGACTTGTTCAGTGTGTGATTCAAGGTCCTTAGTTCTTGGGCGAACTTTCGAACCCTTTCCGTGAATGGTCTACCAGATGTTATGTAGTCAATCACACATTGAACACGGGACGCATTCTGTCTTGCCCATCCAATTTTCTTGTTCAGTTGATGCAAGCGTCTTCTGGTCTTCTGATCCATCGTCGGTTTCAGCCTTCGATTTGAATCAGCCAAAGCTCTCGCAGCACCATAAACTGAGCAATTGATGGTCCAGAGGTCGGACTCTTGCGAGATATCTCCACGAAGGGAGGCATCCATTCCAGCCAGATCTTGGGGCTTAAGAGGAACTTGCATGTTGATGTTCCTCCTTGTACTGAAATTGCGATCATCTTCCAGGAGGTGCCTGCTTTCTGCGGTTGGTCTTAATGTCGTTTCATCTTCGTCTGCAGCTTGTTCAAGCAGCTGTTAAGGAAGCGCTCCGCGTACATATCCATTTTTGCGGAGGTAGTCGGCTGGATTTCGCAAAGACTGATGCGAAACGTATTGATGCTCTGGGTGTTTCTGGCACCACAGAGTATGCATACGCGCCATAAAGCCTCCGCGAACAGGGATAATACTGGTATCGTAGCAGTCTAGCACGTCATTCTTAACTTGATCCGTCCACTGAATGTGGGCGTTTCGCCGGTTCGTCGTCGTGTTTCCATCTAAATTATTTTCAGCACCCCGAACTCTAGGATGATTGGCATTGTTCGCCGATCCATTGTCGGGTGCTCTGCGCGTTCGATCGTTTTGAACCGCATCTACAACATTTTGGTGGTTTGTTGGTTTCATTGTTGTTCCCACGAGCAGCTAGGGAAAGGGTTTGTCAATCCTTGTAGAGCCCCGCGTGCAAGGATAAGGCTGATACTCTGAGACGTCGCCCGGTATCCCAGAGTCACCGTTAAAGACACCTCACCCAGGTGCCATGCAGCTTTCGGCACGGTTCGCACACTTTCGCTTAGGGGTTATTCCTTCGGGACCATCCCTGGACAATTGTCCGCGACTGCTTATTAATTATTGTAACCATATTCAGCAGAAACCCTTGGTACGGGGACCCTCTATCCGCAACCCGAGGACGCGTTCGGTGGCTTTGTCATAAGCCCTTCGGTTCTATTCCGAGGGAATCGAAACCGAAACCGAATGGAGGTCCCACCGAGATATATATATATATATATATATATATATATATATTGTTAATACTAGAATTTAGCTAAGTTAACTGAATAAACAATTCCACTGATTGTTTAAACAATTTAATAAAATTCAGAAAGGGTTTCGCAAGGAGGAAGAATGAGATTTACTTGTTCTTTTAATAAAAAAGTGTTTATTCACCAGAACCTGTACTGCGCTAATATTACAAAATAATCCCTGGTATCTGCTAAAATTAGTTTCTAAATGTCGACAATTTTTATAATTAGAATAAATTCTCTTATTAGCAATATTAAAAACTTCTTAATCTTTAAGCCTTAGCTTTCTTCAATCTCGTAGGATTTAACTCTTATTTATCTGAATAGTATTTTCAGAATATAATTCTTTTTTTATCTTTATTAATTTTTCTCTTTCTCTTAAAATGTTGACTCAATATCAAGAGATTTCTTTGGTTGACAGGATTCTTTCCTGTGCAGACTGATTCGTTGTAAATAAAAGTTTTAAATGGAGGGTATAGCCTTTTAGATTTCAAATTGAGATACACTCACAGTGCAGCGTCTGCAAAGCAAAGACCCGATTTAAATTTTATTGTTATTTCCCGCACGGTAGCGATTCTATTCAAAACAAGTAATAATATTCTAATAATGCACACAATGGGCTAATCCGCTTAATCATAATCTATCATAAACCTTAATGAGATAAGAGAGGTTCCGTAGACACTACTCTTCGTTCGCTCTTCGAAAACGGGGCCTGAGTCGAGTTACTCTCGACTGCAGGTGTGCTCCTACCTTGCTCGTAAGAAAGACAAGGAAAGGAATTTAAAAATAAAGGACACAGCCTGAAATTTTGGAATTTACCAGTTTTGAGAGACTACGTAACACAGGGTACACGGTTGACCGTGCTCTGAATTTCAGTTGGCTAGAGAAATCTCTGTATGACAATACTTCACTTTATGTGGGCAATTGCCAGATAAAATCTTTAAAGATAATTTTATTTCGACTTTTCGCCGTTAAGCCTTCGGATTTATATATCCGTTAAAAACACAAGGAAAAATGTCTTAGAAAATTTCGCTCGAGGCGTATCAAACATCCCAAAGGAAAGTTTGAGTCTCAAATAGCACTCACAACAGGTTATTCAGAAAGATGGCCTCTTATAGACCGGATTGGGAAGTTGACTTCTGTCTGACCTTAGAAGGTCTTTCCTTTGAAGAGAAAAATTTGAGAACTTAGGATTTTCAGCCTAGGAACTCAGATTTGTTCTAAGTGCTTAGAAAGAAGTACAAGACAAGAACGAAGAATAAAATTCTCTGGCTTCTCTCGAGGTACTTCCCGAGCCCTGTTGCGCTTGCCACGTAAACCCCAACTCCCGTATCTGGGCCGCGCGGCCGTTTTTATGGGCCGCGCCCCGCTCTCAGACTTCCACTATTCGCGAGAAAATGTTTTGAATTCGTCGCAGACTGTAACCACCTATCTCACGGTCATGAGACGTGGTTACAACTGGAATTTTACCGCGATTTGGCCGGGAGTTTTTATTTTTCGGCGGCCGTATCGCGACAGTTTGTTTATGTGGGTGAGATAATACTCTGAGAGCACAAATAAAACATTTGACAAGTGTCTTTAAAAATCCAAATAATCGAATTTTTTGGTATCTACAGTCTTATAAAAAATCAATATCTCTTAACTATGGTGTCAAAATTTTAATAGGATCAACGTTTCGGCTCGGCTTTGGTAAAAATTGAAAACATTACCTGAAGTCGAGAAATTGTCGGAAAAGACATTAATAATAAAACTGATGTAACGTAAATTATTTCGTAGTCATTAAAGTATAATATCTAGTGAGGGGGCATTCATTGATTACCTAAGGGCGATTTTGCCCATTTTTGACCCCGCCCCCCACCCACGTAAGGATACATCAGATTTCTTGACCCCCCCCCCCCCCTTTCTTATGTAATATCTAACTTAGAATTTTTCTAAATAGCGTTGAATAGTTAATAAAATATAAGATTTTAAACATACTAAGAAAAAAAATTAGCCATGAAAAGTAAAAAACTACAAACTAGGAATAATTTGCGTAACATATTATGAACGACTAAATTCAAAACAATCTTGAAGATAGAGCAAATAAAATAGAGTGTAACAGAAACCGCCATTGTAGCCTATTAAAAGCGCGATTTTTAAAATTGTAAAATGGGTAGTTTGAATAGAATTACGTAATTATTGAATGGCCCCTGAAGGCAATCAGGTTGAAAATCAAAATATATTAAAGATATAAAAGATATTAAAGATCCACACATGTGTACTACATTTTCGTCATAAGTCGAAGGCAACAGTTAACGACGATTACATAAACATACACTGAAAGAACAGTTTGGTGTTCACAATAAGCAAGCCTACAAATTCACTTTACAATTATAACGATGGTAACGTCAATACAAACCCAAATGAGGCAATCGCGCAAAATGTCGGATATTTGAAAGTAAGACGAGTGTATATGATTAAGGAACATATTCAAAATTATTTTAACATACTTTGATAAATTTCATTAATGTTCAACGTTTCAATCTGTAAATTTAGCGATTTTTTGTGAAATTTATTAATGAAAATGGACTCTAAAATACGGCTTTCAAATAGGTTTCTTTCCCTTGCCAAAATGTTAATGTTTTTAAAAACGAAATCAAAATGATGATCAAAATTCCAGGCATGTTGTGACAAACCTGTACTTTGATTGCCCACTGCAAAATCTCTTGTGTGTTAAGCAATTCGATCTTTTAATCTTCTGCCGGTTTCACCAATATAAAACTTATTGCAGCTCTTATCGGTAATACAATAAACGACAACCGACAAACAATCAATACTATAGAAATCTTTTTTTTTTTTAGTTGAAAATTTATCTGAAGAAGGAACATTGTTAAAATACACGTTTATGTTAAATTTTCGTGAAGAACCCTTACAAAATTCCGATAAACCTTCAATTTAAGGAAGAGTAACTTTGCGGTCTATATTGACATATGAATTAATCCATTTATTCTTTTTACTGCCAATATCATCCGCTTCAAGGAGTTTCGCGACAACCTCATGAAAGTTGCGGAGGAATGTCCGTCAATCACTGCACAAAAAGGTGGAAAAAGCACTCAGAGGCTCGAAGAACTTTTCCGCTGCTGGACCACATTGTATGAAGAATTTCTGGTGGAAGAAATTTACATTTACACACCAACATTAAGGCCCGCATATTCATCTCATATTTAAAGTCGGAGTCGCCGATTCCGCAGTGGCTGGTGTTAGGACGCACTATAGTCCTGCCGAAAAAAGGCAACTTATCCAACCCAGAGAATTACAGGCCAATAATTTGTTTAAACACATTGTATAAGATCTTTACATCTATCCTAAACAACAGAATTGTTCGATGAATTAAGCCTGTGTGGCGAGAGATGTACGAACAACGTGGTTCGAAAAAACGTGTAGCAGGCTGTCGAGAGAATCTGCTAATTGACAGGTGTGTCTGCAAAGACGCTGCAGCCCATCAGCGCGTCCTGCCAATGGCCAGGACTGACTACCGGAAAGCGTTCGATTCAGTCTCTCATAGACTTATCATCTGTCTCTTCGAAAGCTTTAAGGTGCATCTGCACATAGTGAGGTGCATGGAGAGATTGATGCCTCTTTGGAAAACTAGATTTACCATCTCATCTAGAAATCATCGTGTGACAATGAACAACGACACCTTCCAGAGGGGTTTCATTCAGGGTGCTACCATGAGCCCTTTGCTTTTTTTGCGTTACACTTCTGCCTCTATCTCTCGCGCTACGAAATTCTCCTGGATACCTCTGTGGTGACACTAATCAGCGCGAGCATAAGTTCACTCGTGTGTTTTATATGGAGGACCTGAAGATCTATGCCTCTGGTCAAAGAAAACTTGAAACTGCTATAAATATCGTCTAGAACTACACAGGAGGGATTGGGATGGACTTTGGTTTGGACAAGTGTGCGAAATTAATCTGAAGAAAGGAAAGATGACTGGCTTTCCCAAGGACCCGCATTCAGGACGTTAAATCAGTGAAGGAGACTCTCCGAAGCAGATACAAGCATCTTCTTCGATAGATTTGGTCTTCCAATCTGTCGGTTTTGAACAAGGTATTTGCGACTAACATGCTTGCCGTCCCGGTTCAACTCTACTAGTTTGGGATTATTCAATGAAAGAAGAATGAGCTTGAGGCCAATGATGGCACCAGATTTAAGATACTGCATATGCATAAAAGCTTGCATATCAATTCGTCAGTTCCGCGTTTCTAAATTTGACGCCGTCCAGAAGAACGCGGACTTCTGAATCTCCATTGTCTTTGTAAACGAATTGTTCTAAGTAAAGCTTACATCGTTGCGAATGGCAGAGATGCTCTCCTAAAGATGGTCAGGAACCACGAGATGATTGGCGAAGGAGCGTTTCTTTACAAAGCCGCGGAGCAAGCGGCTGAGACCCTTGGCCTGGATTTTAACATCAGAAGTGAGGAAAGTGCACCTTCATCTAGATGCTTCACTTCTGAAAGCCGAGGTAAAGAAAGTAGAGGTTGAAAAATTTCACCAACAGCTACTCGACAAGAAAATGCAAGGAAATTTTCACAGAAATGTAGAAAAACAGTCCTTGTCGAAGGAAAAAACTTTCGCTTTCCTCATATTATCGGGGCTTAATTCAGGTACAGGGGGTTTTATTTTCGCAAGCCAGAACGGAGTCATTTTCACCTTAGCTACCATGACCGCATTCTATGTCAAGAAGTTCCGACTGATAGGTGCAGAGCGTGTCATGCACACGCTGAGTACCTAGAACACATATTGTCGGGGTGTCCGACCCGCGCAGGAACTACGTATATCTATAGAAATAATGCGGCCCTAAGAGTGCTTTATTACGATCTTTGTCGCTCTTATGGTGTTTGTCGCGACCCTGCCCTGCCGAACGCTTCAAGGGAGATAGAGTCAATTGTCCAAAACGAGAAGTGCCAAATTTTTTGGAACTACGATCGTCGGACTGCAACGACTGTACCCAAAATATTCGGTACAAGTAATTGTCCTTGTGAGACGTGTTCTTGGAGGTGCGTGACTACCATTGGTTCCTAACCTTAAAGCCATACCAGCGTACCAAAAATATGCCAAGGCACTTGCGAGATGGATGCAGAAAGCTGTCATTCTTGGATCGCTCCGTGTCCTCAAGACACGCGAGGGTTCCGCCGGCCTGTCGTTGTGATTTCATTGTGCCCTGTAACCACCCATCTCACAATTGTGAGACGAGCCCATAGGTGTGATTTACTGCGGATCTACTGGGATCTCCTGGATCCCTGCGGTGGTTGTTCAACTCTTTTTTTTTAATATATATGTAAAGGATTAAACGACCACCGCAGGGTCCCACTGAGAGCAACTGCCATATAAAAAGCGACGCCAGCTCCCAGTAGAACCGCGGTAAATCACAATTATGGCACGTCTCACAACCGTATATACATAAACATTTATATATATATTAGAGTGGTCCAAAAATGCATGGCAAATTTTTTTTTCATGCTAGAGAGCAACGACCCTACCCCCATTTTATTCCAAATCCAAAAAAGGAATTTTCTAATTTCTTTTCAATTTTGATTTTAACAGGTGCTGTTCGGTTTTGATTTTAAGTTTCCCATGTAAAATGCATGGGGAAAAAGCACTTTTTGGGGTTTTGTAATAATTTTTTAGGGTTTGCGAAAATTCGACAGAAAAGTATCGGGGCTTATTGAGAATTATCCAACAAAGAATTACTTAATAATACATACGGGTTTGATACCCCTAACTTACCTCCACGAGTCCCTGAAAACTACCCTTGAAACGAAAAATGTCAATTCTTCATGGAATCGACCTTTTGAGCACTGTATTCTTGTTTTTTTTTTCACTTAAGATTATTCATGTTGGTCTGATGGAATATTTATCAGCATTGGTTAATTAGTTATCAATTACTTGAACAAGCAGAATTTGTTTAAATAATTTTGTTTTGAAAATCCGTTTTTTTCCTAAAAATTATTACTATTGGTCTAGTGGAATATTTATTAACATTGGTTTATTAATTTTCAATCATTTAATCAAATGGAATTCGTTTAAATGATTTTTCGTGATTCTCTTTTTTATTAAAAATTATTCATACTTTAATAGTAGAATATTCATCAACATTGTTCGATCAATTTTTTATTATTTGAGCAAATTCCATTTGTTTAAATAAAACAAATTCCACTTGTTTGAATAATTTTTTTCTCAATAAAAATTATTACTGTTGGTCTGGAGGAATTTTTGACAAGATTTGTTAATTAATTTTTAATTATGAAAACAAATTCCATTTATCTAAAACACTTTTTTTTCAGAAATTTTTCGAACTGACAGTTTATTATCATTAAGTGACATAAATTTATTCCCAAATATTTTCCAATTGTTGAAACAATAAGTCATTATTTATTTTTAGCTAATAATCAAGGTGTATATTAATTAATTTTATATTTACATCTTACCTTCATTATTTAACAAATTAACTGCCAGTTCAACGAATTTTGAGAAAAAAACTCTTTTTTGAACAAATGAAAATTGTTTACGTAATTAAAAATTAATTAACCAATATTGATAAATATTTCACTAGACCAACAGTAATAATCTTTATCATAAACATACATTTTAAAAAATTCGGCTTCCGTTTTCGGTACCGATCGTGAGAGAACTCTTTAGTGTCAAGTGTTACGTTTTTTGGCTTTGGTGAAGGAAATCAGCGTGTGTGGAGGCAGAAAGGGCAGTGAGTGCGGAGTTCAGGTGTAAAGGAAGAAGGGTGAGTGAAGGCAAGTGTGTAAAGGGTGAAAGTAAGGTGTGAGAAAGGAAAATTAGAGCGTGCAAATTTTTTTGAGGTTAGGAGTAGAAAAATACTTATCGTGCAAGGGGGGGGAGAGGTAGACAAGTTAAGAGCGGGAAACGTCGAGGACTACTTGGTAAGGTAGGAATGCCGATCATACGAAGTCCACAAACCGGCGACAGAGGGCAGGGAATGGATGAAGCAAGGGCTGACGATGTTGGTAGCGCGGGTAGTGGGGAGAAGGAAGAAATTGTCAGTAGCGAGGAGGAGGCGTTCGACACACCGACCAGGGGCGGATCGACAGAGAGAAGGGGGTCAGGCACGAGCCAGAAACGCGGGAGACCTTCAAATTTACAGCGCCTCAACAGGCTAAGTAGCGCAGGCTCAAATAGGAGTCTGGATGAATGGCAAAAAAAGGTGAGCGCGACTAGCAGTGAAGGGGAAGATAAAAGAAAAATAGAGGAAGGGGAAGATGATTCTGAAATGGACAAGGATAACAAAAAAGTTAAGATTAAACGAAAAACACCAGACAGAGATAGGCGGGATGGGGGGATGTTTGAGCAGCTGGAAGCCCTCATAAAAGGATTTAGAGAGGAAACAAGGAGGATTCTGGAAGATATGAATAGGCAGGGGAAAGAAGTTAGGGGGGAAGTGAGAAAAGTAAGAGAAAAGTGGGAAGAGTGGGATAAACTCTGGAAAGAGGAGAAAGACAAGGCATGGAGTAAACTAGAGACCATAGAGAATAGACAGAGAGAGATTGACGAACAGACAAATAAGGAGATAAAAAAGCTGGAAGAACGGGTGAGCAAATTAGAAATCAGGAATGAGCATATGAGGAAGGAAACAGAGAGTGCGGGAAAAGTAGAAGGAAGTGATAACGTGCAAAATGAGAATGAAAGATTGAAGAAGAGGCTGAGTGAGATTGAAAGAAGATTGGTAGGGGAAGAAAGGGCAAAGAGAAAAAATAACATAATAGTTAAGGGAGTGACAATGGAGAGTGAAACAGGGGAGGTCGAAATCATAAATCTGCTGAGAGATATTGAAGTTCAGGTAAGCGTAGAAGGATGTAAGAGAGTAGGAGGGACAAAGGAAGGAAAAGAACGAATGTTTATGGTGAAAGTAGGGAGTGAGGAGGAGAAAAAGAAAATTATGGAGAACAACAAATTATTGAAAGGAAGAAGGGAAAGAATTGAATAGGATCTCACATGGAGGGAGAGGAAAAGGAGATGGCAAATAGACCAGAGGGCATGGATAGAAAGGAAAAAGGGGCACATGGTATGGATAGGGAGAGACAGATTATGGATAAATGGGGAGGAATGGTTCTGGGACGAGGAATCAGAAGAAATAAAGGAGAAGGGAAAAAGAGTTGAGAAAGGTAGAAAAAAGGAAGATACAAAAGAGGTTAGCGATCAAACAGAGGGGTTTCCAAAAAACAAGGCGGAAGAAAAGTAAGGAGGATAGGAGAGGGAAGGGATGGGAAAAACGTAAAAATAGCTTTCTGGAATGTGTCAGGCTTGAAGAACAAGAATGAAGGTTTTTGGCGGGAGTTAGAAAAATAGGATGTGATTATGATGAGTTAAACCTGGGCAGATGAGAAGGATTGGAAGGGGATGAAAAGGATGTTACCTAAAGGGTATGTGTGGACAATGCAAGAAGCAAGAAAGGAACACGTTAAAGGTAGAGGGATGGGCGGCATGGTCTTAGGGGTGAGAAAAGAACTGGCAGTAAAAGGGAGAACAGAGGAGGATAGGGAGGAAAAGGATGGAATAACGGTAAGAAGGATTATAATTGGAAAAGTCAAAATAACGGTGGTTTGTGTATATAGAAGAAGAGGGGAAGAGGAAAGTTGGAGAGTAATAAGGAAGTGGATGGAGGAAAAGAAGGAAGAGTTGGTTTTGATAGGAGGTGACTTGAATGCTTGGACTGGCGAGCAAGGGGGAGGGACTTGGGATGAAGAAGAGGAGGCCTATATAAGGAGCTCCAAATATAGGGAGATAGACAGGGAGGGGAGGAGGTTACTAGAAGTAATAGGAGAAACAGGATGGTTCATATATAATGGCAATATGAAAGGAGATGAGAAGGGAGAGATCACATTTATAGACAAGGGAGAAACAGTAATAGACTACATCCTGGCGGAAGAAAGAATGGGGAATATGATATGCAGTATGAAGGTGGGGAATGAGATAGGGTCCGAGCACTTCCCAATAATAGCGACACTGAAAGGTGGCATCCACAAGCGCGGCAGAGGTAGAAAGGAAAGAAGGGGGGAAATGAACACGAAAACGGGAGACTGTGGGGTAGATAAATTAAAAGTGTTCGAACAAAAAATGGAAAAGGAGAACGTTAGATATGAAAAGGAGGAGGAAGTAGACTTGTTGATTGAAAGGTTGAAAGGGTCGATTGAGAAGGTAAGAGATGGGATAGGTACGAAAGAAGGAAGACAAGAGGGAAAGAGAGGCTGGTGGGACGAGGAATGTAGGGAGAGTAAGGAGAGAATGAAAGATAAACAGGGAAAGAGGAGGAAGGAGGGGCGTGAATGAAGAAATAGAAATGAATGAATGGACGGATTATTTTAAGGGTCTGCTAGGGGAAGAACAAAATAGGATTAAAGGGGAAAATAGAAAGACAGTCCAGGGAGAAAGGGAGGAAGCGAACGAAATAACAAGAGAAGAAGTGAATGAGGCGATAGATAGACTAAAAAGAAGCAAGGCTACAGGAGAGGATGGTATAGAGAACGAAGCGATAAAGTATGGAGGAGAAGGGATTAGGGAAGGGATGTGGAAGATTTGGAACAAGGTCTGGAAAGGACAAAGGTGGCCGGAGGAGTGGAGGACAGGGCTGGTGGTACCGCTTGGCAAGAAAGGGGATGGTAAGAAGGTAGAAGAGTATAGAGGGATCACCCTCATGCGGTGCTGCCCGCCACACGCTCCGCGCGATGACGACGATGCGCAGTTCCGTGTGCTGTGATCTTCCCGCAGGCGATTGAAGCAGAGCTTGTTGCTGATGACCAGGTTCTTGCGCTCTGACGTGTCGAGTTTTCTGAATGCTTCGCAGAAGCCAAGGTCCCTGTGCAAGCGGGGCAGAAGGCGGTTGCAGCGACGGTCGTCACGAAGCTCTTAAGGGCGCGGGAGCTGGCCTGGCCTCGAGTGAGATCCGCGACTGTGGAGGCGCGGCCTGTGGTGATTGACTGCAACATCAGACGGCGCTGTTGGAGGTACGTGGTGAGCTGGTCGTACGTCCGGAAGCCCCTCGCGGCCGATGCTGAGGTCCTCTCAGCTCGGCTAATCTCCTTCATCCAACCGCGTCTTGTATTGGAGTACATGTTGAGGCTCGCTGCTGTGACGTACCAATCGTCCCATTGAGCGACTGGACGGCCGAGGGATGCGAGTTGACTGCGATGTCGTTCTAGCTCGTCTAGGAGCCGCTGGGTTCCAGCCGCTGACTCTTGCTTCAGAGCTTTTATGTTGAAGATAGCCTTGAGATGGTCGTGTACTAGGACCCGTCGCTGATCGTAACGAGACTCCAGAGCGGCCCAAGCTTTTGCGTAGTTCGGTCCGGTGATCGAGATGCAGTTCAGCGCTTCCTGCGCTTCCCCCTTGACGCACGACTTGTCCTGTAGTCGTCCACTGAACTGAGGCAACTCAATCCTTGGCAATCTGGCTGAACCCCTGGCGCTCGAAACTGAAGCTGAAGCTCCGATGGAGGCAGGACTGGTTACGCGGCGAGCCTGCACATCGTACAGTCGACCCTTGACCGCGGTGTGAATGTCCTCGTCCGCCGCGTATTAGTCGTCGATGAGGTAATCGCTGTCCTGCGTCTCCGGGTAGTGAATCAGCCCTACGTGGTTACTGGAGAAGTCCCTCAAATACTCGTCCAACACCCCGAGGCTGCTCAGCGCCGGGCCATCAGTCCATTCCTCACGGGACCGGTCGAGGATTCTCCGGGCCGCTTGGCGCAGCACGATGGATAGTGCGCGCTGTGTCCTGAGTCAGCTTGTATCTGTAAAACCAAAGGGAGAAGGGGAAGTGGGAAACGCCGTACTAAGCCAGGGGCCATATCTCCTGAAGCGTTGCGCTAGACAGAAGACAAAGGGCGTAGCTTCAGACACGGTTCACTAGAGCCAAGGGTCGTATCTCCTGAAGACAGAGGGCGTAGCTTTGGACACCACACAATAGAGCCAGAGGCCATATCTCCTACAGACAGAGGGCGTAGCTTTGGACACCACACAATAGAGCCATTGGCCGTATCTCCTAGAGACAGAGGGCGTAGCTTTGGACGCCGAACAATAGAGCCAGGGGCCGTATCTCCTAGAGTCAGAGGGCGTAACTTTGGACACCACACAATAGAGCCAGGGGCCGTATCTCCTAGAGGCAGAGGGCGTAGCTTTGGACACCACACAATAGAGCCAGGGGGCGTATCTCCTAGAGACAGAGGGCGTAGCTTTGGACACCACACAAAAGAGCCAGGAGCCGTATCTCCTAGAGACAGAGGGCGTAGCTTTGACACAGAATTGGGGGTTTAAACATACTATGCGACACTGTCGTCCCCTATGTGAACTAACCAATATGGCCGTGGATGACATATTAAATACACGTAAAACATTACGAAACCAGAACAAAAATAGCGTTCAACTGTAACAATCATCCAACTTAATAAATAAATGCTTTAATAAGTAGCTCTGATGAGCAAAATACTTCAGAGCTGATAATTATTTGCTCCAATAATGAAATTTGCACGTCAATATCGAAAATCAACCAGTTTGAAGACACAATGAATATATTTCAATATTTCTGAGAATTTGTATGGTATAGCTTCTCACATTAAAATCGCATCAGACTTAACAATATTTTGGCCTTCAGTCATATTTCGATTTTTAGCCTACTCACACGGTTGTCCAGTAGTTGGACAAATGTTGGGTTGAGGTTCGGCAGACTGAATTGAGGTGGAGTTCACTTGTCACTTGTCTTTATTCTACTGTTTGCGGTTGAAAGGCTATAAGCGTACTGAAGCGTCGTGACTCTCCCACGGAAGATAGCGAAAATTCCGAGAGTGTGAGCAGGAGTGGGGATGAACGAGAAGGAGAGGAAGGCAACAAAGCAACCGGTGGGTGACCACGAAAACCCGGATACAACACTTAGATTTCTGGTTTGAGGCAGGAGGGTGAAACGAGGTATGGGTATAGGAAAGAGAAGGTTCAAGGACAATTGGAGAATGAGGGTCTGGTCGTTTGATGCGTTGGTATGGGCGGTATTGTGTTATGGGGTAGAAATCTAAGGATGGAAGGAACATAGGAAAGTGGAAAGCATGCATAAGAGATTTCTGAGATGGGTGATGGGGGTTAGTTGGAGTTGCCCGGGATACATGTTGAGGGAAGAACCAGGAAGGGAGAAAATGGTAACGAGACAAATTAAGAGAGCCTGGAGGTTTGAAGAGAAGCTGAAAAGGGGAGAGGGGAGCAGAATAGCACAAGTATGCTTGGACGAAGTTCGGAACAAGGAGACGACAGGAAATTTGGGAAACTCGAAATGGGAGGAAGAAAGGACAAAAATGAGGAGGGTTTGTGAGATACAAGAAGGGGTTCTGGATTGGCAGAATATAGAATTAGAGCGATTAGTAAGACAAGGAGAAGAGAGATGGAGAAAGATTATGGATTCTAGGTACAATAGATGGTATATGATGGTCAAAGAGTTGACGGAACCAGAATATTTGCAAAAGATGAAAAAGGAAGACAAATGGAATAGGGTGCTACGGTTTAGAATGGGGGAAGGAGTGAGAGCTTGTAGATATTGGATGGATGAAGAGGACATTCTGTGCAGAGTATGTGGATGCGAAGTGGAGTCATGGTAATATGTGTTAGAGAGGTATACAGGAGAGGAAGATGGACAGTTGAGTGTGGATGAGTGTGTGAGATGGATGTTAATAAATAATCCACTAGAGAAATAGTAATAATTTTTAGGAAAAAACGAATTTTCGAAAAAAAATTATTCAAACAAATTCCATTTGTTTAAATAATTAAAAATGAATCAACTAATGTTGATAAATATTCCAATAGACCAATATAAATAGTTCTAAGTGAAAAAAAAACGAAAATACAGTACTCAAAAGGTAGGATTTCATGAAGAACTGCCATTTTTGGTTTTAAGGGTAGTTTTCAGGGACTCGTGGGGATGAGTTATGAATGTCAAACCCATATCTGATACATGAAATCAAGCATGAAATTCTTTGCTGGATAATTCTCAATAAGCCCCGGTACTTCGCCGTCACAGCAAACCCTAAAAATCATTACAAAAACTCGAAAAAGTGATTTTTCCCCATGCATTTTGCATGGAAAACTTCACGTCAAAACCGGCACCTGTTGAAATAAGAAAAAAATAAATTCGGGATTTCTCCATTTGGATTTAGAATGAAATGGGGGGAGGGAGGGGGGTCGTCGCCCTCTAAAAAAGTGCTTTTTTATCATCCTAATATATGTATATATATATATATATATATATATATATATATATATATATATATGCGCAGAGCACCCGGCAATGGATCGGCAAGCAATGCCGATCATCCGAGAGTTCGGGGTGCTGAAAATAATTTAGATGGAAACACGACGACGAACCGGCGAAACGCCCACATTGAGTGGACGGATCAACTTAAGAATGACGTGCTAGACTGCTGCGATGCTAGAATTATCCTTACTCGCGGAGGCTTTATGGCGCGTAGGCACACTCTGTGGTGCCAGAAACACCCAGAGCTTTAGCATGTTTCGCATCAGTCTTTGCGAAATCAAGCCGACTACCTCGGGAAAAATGGATATGTACGAGGAGCGCTTCCCCAACCGCTGCTTGGTCAAGCTGCAGACGAAGATGAAGCGACATTAAGACCAACCGCAGAGAGCAGGCACCTTCTGAAAGATGATCGCAATCTCAGTAATAAGAGGAACATCAACATGCAAGTTCCTCTTAAGCCTCAAGATCTGGCTGAAATGGATGCCTCCCTTCGTGGAGATATTTCGCAAGAGTCCGACCTCTGGTCCATCAATTGCTCAGTTGATGATGCTGCGAGAGCTTTGGCTGATTCAAATCGAAGGCTAAAACCGACGATGAATCAAAAGACCACTAGACGCTTGCATCAACTGAACAAGAAAATTGGATCGGCAAAACAGAATGCGTCCCGTGTTCAATGTGTGATTGACTACATAACATCTGGTAGACCATTCACGGAAAGGGTTCGAAAGTTCGCCCAAGAACTAAGGATCTTGAATCACACACTAAACAAGTCAAAGCTGCTGACAATCAAGCAGCATATTGTTCACATAATACGGCTGTTATCTGACGCAAGGAGGAAAATACGGAAGAGGGAGTGATGCATCAGGGAGAATCAACAGTTTCTCGCTGACCCATCGCGCCTCTTCAGCGATCTCCCTGTTTTTGTAAAAGATCCACCCAAGCCCAAGAAGGGAGAGACTTTTTGGAGAGAGGTGTACAAGATCCCGAAAACACGGGAGTTGATACAAGATACTGACAATATCATCCGCTTCAAGGAGTTTTGCGACAACCTCATAACATCTGATGAGGAATGTCCATTAGTCACTGACGAAGAAGTGAAAAGAGCACTTAGATGCACGAAGAACTTTTCCGCTGCTGGATCAGATTGTATCAAGAACTTTTGTTGGAAGAAGCTTACTTTTATACACCAACATTTGGCCCGCATATTCACCTCTTGTTTAAAATCAGAGACGCCCATTCCGCAGTGCAGTGGCTGGTGTTAGGACGCACTATACTCCTGCCGAAAAAAGGCAACTTGTTCAAGCCAGAGAATTACAGGCCAATAATTTGTTTGAGCACATTGAATAAGATCTTCACAGCTGTGCTAAACAACAGGATTGTTCAACGAATTGAGCCTGTATGGCGAGAGATGTACGAACAACGTGGCTTGAAAAAACGTGTAGCGGGCTGTCGAGAGAACCTGCTAATTGACAGGTGTGCCTGTAAAGGCGCTGCAGCCCATCAGCGCGTCGTGTCAATGGCCTGAATTGACTACCGGAAAGCTTTCGATTCAACCTCTTATAGACTTATCATCTGTTTGTTGAAAAGCTTGAAGGTACATCCACACATAGTGAGATGCATATAGAGATTGATGCCTCTTTGGAAAACTAGATTTAATATCTCATCTAGAAATTATCGTCTGACAACGAACACCGTCACCTTCTAGAGGGGCGTCTTTCAAGGTGATACCATGAGCCCTTTGCTTTTTTGCATCACACTTCTGCTTCTATCTTTCGCACTACGAAATTCTCCCGGATACCCCTGTGGCGACACTAATCAGCGCGAGCATAAGGTCGCTCATGCATTTTATATGGATGACCTGAAGATCTATGCCTCTGGTAAAAGCAAACTTCAAACTGCTATAAATATCGTCAAGAACTACACAGGACAGATGGGGATGGACTTTGGTTTGGACAAGTGTGCCAAAATAATCTGAAGAAAGGAAAGATGGCTGGCGTCCCCAAGGACCCTGAGCTTGTAGATATAGGTATTATTAGACATCTTAATACTGGAGAGGCCTATACATACTTGGGCGACCCTCAAAGCCGCATTCAGGACGTAAAATCAGTGAAGGAGTCTCTCCGAAGCAGACACAAGCATCTTCTTCAACAGATTTGGTCTTCCAATCTGTCGGCATTGAACAGGGTATCTGCGACTAACATAATTGCCGTCGCAGTTCTACTCTACTAGTTTGAAGTGGTTCAATGGACGGAGAATGAGCTTAAGGCCCTTGATGTCACCACACGTGAGATCATGCATCACTAAGTAAAAAGAGTGAGTTAACACATGAAGTTAGCTGATAAGCCTTTTTATTCGCCATCTGATTGGCTGTCGAGTCACGTGAACGTTAATGCCACTGATTGCCAGCGAAATTCAAATTGTCATTCGTTTCGTTTTTTGTTACTATTTACTTAGTGACTAAAATTAGAAGTTGAAATATTTTTAAGCTGTACAGAATTTGTCATTGTTAATCATAAAAAAATCTGCGTTCTTATGTTTCCAGTTTTATTTCTAAAATATTATACATCAGACTCAGGTACCTTTCACACAATTTCATATCAGTAGATTGCATGCAGGAAGTCCACAAGAGTGTAAGAGATGGAGAAAAGTCTGTCCTTTTCGTTCCTGTGGGCAATCTACATGCAATTTGCTGATCTGCAATCGTGTGAAAGTGCCCTTAATAATAAGTAATTCAAAATCATTTGTCATGCGTATTTAACTTAGGGTGAGTGAGTGAGATGGTTATGTTCTCTTCCCTAATTGATCGTGATTTTCCCTGGAGATTGGTGATTGGCCGTTCTTTTTGGCGCTCAGTAATTGGTCAAAAGCGAAAACTACCACGTGATCATCATGAATTTCATCTGTCGGAGGAGTGAGGACAGGCGATCGCGAAATGGCGCCCGGTGAAATACATGGTGTGCGGTCTACTTGTAGTACTTAAAACAGTTAAATTTTCAAAGAGGGGAGTTCAAAAAAATTAATTTTCAACAAAGTTGTTCAATTTTCAATCAAATAGTTGAATATTCAAAACAAAAAGATGGATTTTTAACAAAATAATTCAATTTTCAACCAAAGATATGAATTTTGAACTAAAATAATATATCTGCAACAAAAAAAAAGTAATTTTTAACTTATTAAACCAACTTTCAATCAAGTAGTTCAACCAAAAAATATGAATTCTTAACGAATAATGTCATATTCGATATTTCGATATTTGGAAGCATTTTTGATGTTTTAAATGATAGACAAACTAAAGTTTTAATTTTGGTCAATTTAAGAATAAAAATTTACAAAAAAATATAAAATTACAAAATAATACAAAAAAGTTTGAAAATACAATTTCAAATCAGACAAATTAAATTTCATATTTAAAATGGTAATTTTTCGAGATAGAAAAGGGAAAGAAGAAATTCTGACAAATTCAAATCAGACAAATTAAAAAGAGGGAGCATTTGTAAATTTTGATATAATAGACAAACTAAAGTTTTCATTTTGATCAATTTAAGAATATGAGTTTACGAGAAATACAAAATAATACACAAAATTTTTAAATACAATAAAAACCCAGACAAATCGAATTTTGTATTTGAAATGGTAATTTTTCGAGCTGGAAAAGGGAAGGGGAAATTCTGACAAATTCAAGTCAGACAGGTTGAAAAGAAAAAGCATTTTTTATTGTTTAAATAATGGACAAACTAAAGTTTTCATTTTGGTCAATTTAAGAATAGAAATTCACAAAAAATATAAAATTACAAAGTAATACAAAAAAGTTTAAAAATAAAATGTCAAATCAGACAAATAAAATTTTGTATTTAAAATGGTAATTTTTCGAGCTGGAAAAGGGAAGGGGAAAATTCTGTCGCACCCTCTCCACTTCCCAGTTTTATGCTAAGTTAAGTTAAGTTAAGAGTTAAGTTTTCAATTTAAAAAATTATCTTTCAACCGGTAGGTTGAAAAAAAGGCATTAAGACATTGGTGACTATCAGAATACTATTACAATCCCTGTAGTCTCTGTCAGAATTATTTTATTTGAAAATTTATAATCAGAGCTTCTTTTCTGTTCATACATCAAATTTGATGTATGTTGATGAAAAAAGTTCTTCTGTTTAAAATAGATGTTTCAAATATTGCGA
Organism: Andricus quercusramuli; assembly: GCA_932178445.1. NCBI lineage: Eukaryota > Metazoa > Arthropoda > Insecta > Hymenoptera > Cynipidae > Andricus > Andricus quercusramuli. The sequence goes on along the minus strand of CAKNXH010058473.1, from coordinate 38,846 downwards.
ATGACTATAACTTCCCTACTCTTCAGTAAAGTGTATTAATATTATAGGTCAACCGATTTGCATCGAATGAAGGAGTCTTTTCCGTTATTGCATGAATTTCGAATTATGTTAATGAAAGAAATTTTAGTATAAAGAACCGTTTTTTCAAATATTATGCATTACCATAGCTTCCTTGCTGTTCAATAAAATGTGTCAATATTATAAGTTAATCGATTCATCTCGAATCAAAACATCTTTTCTATTCTCACATCAACTTTAAATTATGAGAACGAACAAAATTTTTACTATAAAAATCTATTTTAAATATAATATAAAGGACGATAACTTCCTAACTCTTCAATAAAATGTATCAATATTATAGGTTAATCGATTCGTCTCGAATCAACACATCTTTACCATTCTCGCATCAACTTTAAATTAATAGAACGAAAAAATTTTTTTTATAAAAATCTATTTCAAATATAATATAAATGACCATAACTTTCTTACTCTTAAATAAAACGCATTAATATTATAGGACAATCGATTCGTCTCGAACCAGAGAATCTTTTATATTCTCGCATCAACTTTCAATTATGTTAACGAAAAAAGTTTTACTATGAAAGACCGATTTTTACAATATTATTATGTGCTAGAAAAAATGCAATAAATATTTTTAGAAATCCTTCGGTCAGTTTCAAGATATTAGTGGTGAAAATAAGCCCTCCAAATTTCATCAATTTATCTGCAACCGTTTTCAAGTTATCGTGTTCACAAAAAGTGTGGCATCCACACAAACATCACACACACACACACACACACGCAACCGGGCAATTGCTTAAAACATTGTATTAGACTTTTTTGAGTCGATGAAGGAATTAAATGAATTAAAATTTTTTGGAAAATGTTACCATTACAAAGCTTCCTCTGTGAGGAAGCAGAAATTGTGAAATCTGTTCCAAGTCTCTTACCTAAAATATGAAACTTGAATAATAGATTTTGATGGAAAATTTTTGTAAAAAAAGTCTTTGCAATGGAACGAGATTGCTCATTCTAGATATAAATGACCATGTATTGCGATGCCAAATTTTAATAGGAAGTAAAATTGGCGAAATTGCTTACTTAAGTTGAATAACGTTGAACTGTGAAAACACATACCCTTTCTCTTTCAGAAGAAGACAGTTCCCCATCAAATTAGCATTTGCCATGACTAGAAATGAGTCTCAAGGCCAAACTTTTGATGTGATTGGAATCGATTTAAGAAAAGATGTTTTCAACCATGGGCAATTGTATGTTGCATTTTCAAGAGTTCGCTCATGGCAATAATTAAAAGTTTACATTGATCGTAAAAAAATTCAAAACGAAAGTAGAATAAAAAATTATGTATACCAGGAGATATTTTCGTAATCAAAAATGTTTAGATAATTATATAGAATTCACAAATTTTTTAGAATTATTTGATATGCACTCAATTAGAAAATTTTATTATTGTTGATTGATCCGGCTATTGTTTTAATTATATTTAAAAAATGGTGTATTCATATATATATATATATATATAGCTTTGAAATGTCATTCTTCATGCACTTCTGGTAGAGAATTTTTGCTATACAATTTAAGTATATGTGTTTTAACAGCATTATATGTACATATACACGCACAGTGAAAAGCAGTTATTGTTCTTTTAAAAATCTAAGGAAAATACTACGAATTATAATTGAATTAAAATATTCAAATCTCAATCTGAACTAGATCTCCGCGCGCCGGGCGCGCGGATGTTCTAGTATTCATAAAAGCTTGCATATCAATTGGTCAGTTCCGCGATTATACATTTCACGCCGTCAAGGCGGACGGGGACTTATGAATCCCCAGTGTCTTCATAACCGAATGGTTTTAAGTACAGCTTACATCGATACGAATAGCAGAGATCCTCTCCTAAAGATGGTCAGGAACCACGAGATGATTGGCGAAGGAGCGTTCCTTTACAAAGCCGCGGAGCAAGCGGCCGAGTCCCTTGGCCTGAATTTTAACATCAGAAGTGAGGAAAGTGCATTACTCCATCTGGATGCTTCACGTCTAAAAGCCGAAGTAAGGAAAGCAGAGGTTGGAAAATTTCACCAACAGCTACTCGACAAGCATATGCATGGAAACTTTTACAGAAATGTAGAAAAACAGTCCTTGTCTAAGGCGCAAACTTATGCTTTCCTCAAATCATCAGGGCTCAATTCAGGTACAGAGGGCTTTATTTTCGCATGCCAGGATGGTGTCATTTCCACCTTAGCATACCGTGACCGCATTTTATGTCAAGAAGTTCCCAGTGGTAGGTGCAGAGCGTGTCATGCACACGCTGAGTACCTAGAACACATATTATCGGGGTGTCCAACCCACGCAGGAACAACGTATATCTATAGACATAATGCTGCTCTAGAGTACTTTATTACCATCTTTGTCGCTCTTACGGTGTTGGTCGCGACCCTGCCCTGCCGAACGTTCCAAGGGATATGAAGTCAATTGTCCGAAACGAGAAGTGCCAAATTTTCTGGAACTACGATTTTCGGGCAGCAGTATCCGTTGCGCACTCGAGGCCTGACATTGTTCTCCAAGACTTCGAGAAACGAACTATATTTGTGATTGAATTCTCGGCTCCGTCCGAATACAACATCACTGCAAAGGAGAAAGAAAAAGAGGAGAGGTATCCAGACCTCAAGAGAGAGCTGCAACTACTGTACCCAAACTATTCGGTGCGAGTAATTGTCCTTGTGATAGGTGCTCTTGGAGGTGCGAAGCTATCACTGGTTCGTGACCTTAAAGCCATACCCGCGTGCTACTGGGGGCTATTGACAGTTTTTTTTGTGGCGGTTGCTCTCAGTGGGACCCTGCGTGAGGTTGTTTAACACTATTATTTATTCATATTTATATAATTTAAATTTTTTATAAGGACAACCGCAGGATTTCATCGGGAGCGGGTGCTGATATGAAGAATTGCACCCGCTCCCAGCGAAATCGTGGTAAAATTTCAGCCATAACCACGTCTCACGACCGTGGGATAGGTGGTTACAGTCTGCGACGAATTAAATACGATGATCCGGCAAAAGTCTTGTGCACCCTGAGGACACGGAGCGACCAAAGGACGACTGCCTTCTCCATTTTGTCCGCAAGTGTCTCAGCATTTTGTGGACACGCAGGGATGCTTTTCAGGCTATTAACCAGTGAAATCTTGGCAAGAACGCCGATGATCAAGACGATTAGCTTAAGGGGTATGACCACAGTAGCGGGAGCGAATTCATGGGTATATTCACCAATTTTTTTTGGTATAAAAACTTAAGGCTTGAACTCATCTCAGGGTACCATCGTACCTGACCTGGCCTGTAGAACCTTTTCTATTGTCCAGTGCTCCGCCTCGAGCGAGCTCCAACTCGAAGCTCGATGAAGCGCTGTAGTGCTCAAACGGAGGCTACTGTGTATGTACGTGCGATGGTACCTTTAAAATTTAAATGGCTCTGTTCCACACCATGCATGCTCCTCTAAATATACTCTACTAAATAATCGTCAGTTCTAGAAACTGCCATTCTACCAATCCGCCTTCGCATATCACGCTTTACTTCAGATTATTGAGATTCTATCCCTTGCATGTGGATATTGCGATCTGGAGGATTTATAAAATTTTTCGAATGGTTTACCGTGGAATGTATGAAATGTATACGATCTGTTCCACAATAACGTTTCCAACAGTCCGTTATAACATGCGTGCCAGGCAAAACATTTTTTTTTATGCTGTCATGCAACGTGTTAGCGTCCCGATTGCTTACTGCTTTGAAAAAACATTTTTTCGATTCCCGGTCGACACCTCCCACCACCCACCTGGTTTTCGTTTTTCTTCCTCGGTTGTATTTTCGTTTTCCGAAGGCACTTTCATCGATTTCCACTATTTTTCCAGGTCCCCCGATTTTAGATTTGGTTTCGAACAACCAAGCCCTAAGCATCATTCGAAGTTCTGTAATTATTTCACGCAACGTTTTTTAAAAAAGCTCCGTCTCCCGAGCAATTGCACTAAATGGATACCGTAGCAAACCAATAAATCATTACCTGTAAAATTCTTACAAATTTGATATTCGCGACATTGAAAAATGTTCCCCTTCTAGCACTTTTTTTCCGGCAATCCCTATCCCCACAGCGATAAATGACATCACGACCCCGACCATTCCATTTATTTATTTAATTATTCAATCATTCAATTATTTAATTGTACATTTATGAATTAATTAATTTAATTATCCAATCATTCAATCATTCAATCATTTAATTATTCATTTATTTATTTAATTATTCAATCATTAAATTATCTAATTATTCATTCATTTAATAATAGATTTAATACTTTCACGATGATTCATTACAATAAATTTAAATTTAAAATTTAAAGATTTTTCGGGTTTCAATCGTGTGCGAAACTATGAATGTTTATTATTCATTTATTCATTTATTATTCATTCATTTATTTATAAAATTATTCAATCCTGCAATTATTTAATTATCCATTTATTTATTTAATTATTCAATTATCCAATCATATAATTATTTATTAATTTATTTAATTATTCAATCATTCAATCATTCAATTATTAATTTATTTAATTATTCAATTATTCAATCATTCAGTCATTTAATTATTAATTTATTTATTTAGTTATTCAATCATTCAATTATTTAATTATTTATTTATTACTTTTCTAACGTACTTTACTTTGCAATTACAGTTAGTCAACAATTGTAAACGTGAACGTCAACGTTACGTACGTTACATTACCACCGCAAGGTACACAGTAACCTCCGGTGGAAATAGAGGTGGGAACAGAGCCATTTAAATTTTAAAGGTACCAAAAGCGCGTATATACACCGTAGCCTCTGGTTACGCACCACAGCGCCTCGTCGAGCTTCGAGTTGGAGCTCGCTCGAGGCGGAGTGCCGGACAATAGAAAAGGTTCGCCAGGCCGGCTCAGGTACGATGGTACCCTGAGATGAGTTTAAGCCAAACTTAATTTATTTTCAAAACTAATTATATGTAAATGAAGCTCCAACATCAAAAACTCAGAAAATATATGTGTATATTTTTTTAAACTCAAAATGGCCGACTTCTGTTAAGTCCTTTTCGAAGCCTTTTTTTAGGGGCTCCGCGGCCTGACAGCTAGCAGCCACAATTTTTAACATGGAAAAAAATTTTAAAAATTCTTTCAATCTGCATAAGAATACCTAGAGAAGTGCATATGGAAATATGAAAATATTGATTTTTTCGAAAATGGCAGGCATTTGAAGTTAACAGTCGAATTTTTAGTGAAAAAATTCGTATAAAAATGCTCATAAAATGAGAAATTTCAAATTTATCGAAAATTCCGTATGTACTTCTCTGCAAAATGCAATTATAAAGACTTTTAACGGTTTTACTGGCATTTGAAGTTGCTCTATGAGTATATTTTTGTGCATGTAGACAAGTAAGGCCCCCTACATTTTTTTTTTTATTAGCATTTCGAAGTCGAAAGTTCATTGCCTCACTACCCGATTCGGGTAGTGTTTCTAGGTGGATAAATACTACCAGTGTGGGTCCACCACACCCACGGCGGGTCAAAAACACGCAGTATTCCCCGAACGGTCACCCATCCAAGTACTAACCGCGCCCAACACTGGTTAACTTCAGTGATCTAACGGGAACTGGTGTTTTCAGCGTGGTATCGCCGTTGACAAGGCCCTCTACATGCCTTTCTTAATTTAACAATTGATGGTTAGTCAAGCCCAATGGGCTTGACTAACGAAAATCAGAGTCCGAGCACGCCACACGCGGCCTGACGTTATACGTTCAAGATTTGTAAAAAAAATTTCGCTATAAATCGAATAGTATCTTATTTTTATAATGTTAGAGGATCGTTTAAGCCAAAAATAGAAAAAACGATTTTTTTTTAAATTCTACTGTGGCCGTACCCCTTAACAGAATATTTCGGGTATAACCGTCGCAACTCCCTTATAAGGTCTTTATACCTCTATTTCTTTTCTTTCTCCTTGGCTGTGACGTTTTTGTCAGCTAGTGCCGAAAATTCGATAACGAGCATGGTTCGTTTCTTGAAGTCAAGGAGAACTATGTCAGGCCTCGAGTGCGCAACAGAAAGAATTGTCGAGAATTAACTTTTTCAAATTGAAGTTCTATCACTCTATAAGGAATATTAAAGAAATAAGTTGCATCCAATAACTCCTAATGTTGACACCCCTAACCCCCTTGGATTGTAACCGAAAAATGTCCCAAAAAATAGCACTTTTATGTAAAATTCATGCCAAAGACGGTATTTTTTTGAAATTTTTTGAACATCCATTATTTTCATTCGATGCGTGACAAGCTTCTAAGTATTTTTTAAATAATTTTAAATTTTTCGAATATTTAATACTTCTTCAAACAATTTTTTTCTTTAAATCATGAAAAGATAATATTTTTAGGGATAAATGATATAGTTGATGAATGCAAGAAATTATCATTTTTATTTACCATAGTTTCCAATTGTTTAAACAAATTCTGTTTTCATCATTTTTCCACCAAATCTTGAAAAGTTAGTATTTCCTTACATTAATGATACAATTAACGAATTTCAGGAGTAATATGTTTTTAAGGATATTTAGCAATTATTTAAACAATTTTCACTTGCTTAAACAATTTTTTCCCCGTCTATCGTGAGATGTTATTCTTTTGTAGAATTAATGAGGTAGTTAATGAATGTTAAGTGTTATATTTATTGTGAAAGACAGTTTGAAATTATTTAGGCAATTAAAATCACTTGCTCCTTTTCATAAGAAAGATGGAGAGAATTCCACTTTTTTCGAATCCCTTACACTCGATCTCTTATTAATCAGTATTTCCTTATCTCAACGAAATCGATCTGAAAAAATAACTATCCCTAACGGTCTCATTTTTAAGCGTACATTTTGAATGGAAAAATTTTTTAATGCAGTTTTCAAGATTAAACAATTAAAAATTGAAAGCTTTTAAAATTAAAATTTTTGATAAAAAAAACATTGTCAGGGTGGTCGCTATTTTTTAAATTTTCATCTTCCGCCTTTCTCTCGGTTCTCCCCGTAAAAAATCGTGATTTCTCCTGGTTTAAACAAATATAATAATCTCTTTGCGAAATCCGCAGTTTTTTGTATACTGTTTCATTACATACGAGCTTTGAAATTTCAATGATTTTAAGTAAATTTGAATCGTTTCACAATTAATAGCTTTGAAATTATCAATTATACTTTTTAAAATTCTATTAATCCAATTTCATTTGCAAAATTGAAAGTTATGAAAGAAAAGAATTGAACATTTAGCGTCCAACATGAAAATTAAGAACTTTAAAATTAGAACCATTTAAAATTAAAGAAATTTTTCGATTAATGAGGTATCAATTATAGATATGGTATATATTTATATATTATATATATATATATATTTATATAAGGTGTATATTTATAGGTTTGTGTCTAAGATATTTGATCTATTTTAATTTTATACAATACAATTTTTAATTTTATAATTTAAAATATTTAAATTTTTAACACTTCCTTTAGAATTATTCTTCATTCTTGAAATTTTCCAATCAAATATTTCTCAATTTCAAATCATTCATTTGTTATTTTTTTCAATCTTGAATCTTGAAATTTTAAGATTTTACATTGAAAATTAAAATAAAAAGAAAGAATGTAAAAGAAGATTGCTATAATATGATTCTAGTGTTTGAAATTGCACCATTTTAGGCTTTTCATTTTGCAATTGTTTTATATTTACATCTGAAATTATTATATTTAATACTGACTATTAAGGCTTTATTAAGAAATTTCCAAAGGTTTAACAGCCAAATTTTCGTGAAGTTTTTATATTTATACTTGAAGCAAAGAAAAACATTAGTTTCAAAGCCTTCAAGATTAAACTTTTTGACAATTGCGCATTAAAAAATATTATTCTGAATTGAAATTATATAATTGTTAAAGACAATAAATACGTTATTTATCAGTATCATACATATTATGTAGTATCAAGTGACATTTAAAGTGACTAGATAGATTTTTTGCCAAAAAAGTGTGATTTTTGTCAAAAAATCACTGTCATTTTCACAGTTTAAAATTGAATAATTTTAAATTTGCAAAAAACACGAAGGAATAGTAAGGAGTGGTATCACCCTATGTGTTTGGTGAGCAGAGGTGGGACAAGTGACGTCCAGGAGTTCGTTAATGCTTGCTACGAATGGAAACTCGTATGCTGCCCCGTGCACATGCGCAGAGCTGTTTTCGCAGTCACATATTATACCCACTCAATATGTTACCTTTTGACATCTCGATACACATGTAGGTTATTTTCGTTTGTTTATGTTCGTTCAATACACAAGTTCGAAACTTCAAACGCGTGTTGACATCGTTGGCATGGCAACCGCCAGTGCGCACGTGCACGGGGCAGCATACGAGTTTTCATTCGTAGCAAGCATTAACGAATTCTTGGACGTCGCTCGTCCCACTCCCCACTTACAGAGATACTACTCCTTACTATTCCTTCGTGGCAAAACATATTGTGAACTTTGACAGTTTAATTATCTACACACTTCGGAAATGATATGCTTTCTAAGTGGGCATTTTCAAAATCCAATAATCCGGGATAAAAAAGTTTACCTAAGTTATTCTGCCATACTTTATGGTTGAAAATTCAACTGTTTTGAATTTTTGTATCTTGTTCTTTTTCGTTTAAAAATTAATTTCTTTCTGTAGCAATTTTATCATTTTTGCCTAAAAATGCAATGTCTGGTTAAGAGTTATTTTGCTTCAGTTGGAAATTAAATCTTTTGATAAAAAATCAATTGTTTTATAGAAAGTTCGTATTTTCGGCTATAAAATTCAACAAATTGGTAGCAACTTCAACTATAGGGTTGAAAATTTATATATTTTGTATAAAATTCGTCCATTTTGGTAGAGTATTAATTTTTCGTTTGTTACAAATACAAATGCTTGCGAAAAATTAATCTCTTTTGGTTTAGGTCCAATCGAAACGAGCGATATAAACGATTATTCATTATTATCCTTTAATATTTAGCCATTCCTTCATAGTTTAAGCATAGACATTTATTTATGTACCTCGGCCTGGTAATCTTTATTTATATATTGCAAAATAAAGTAAAAGCTTAATTTATCATGATTACTTTAATATTTGTTCCTTATTTTGTATTAAATTTTATCATTAGCTACCCTGAACATTTGATATCATTCCTATAAATGTATATTATTACAATTCATAATATTCATTGGTATTAAAACATACGTATTTTCATTGTCTTATTTTTATAATTTAAAAAAGTGCGCATCATATAAAAAAATTAATAACAAAGTTGTTGCTCTTCTTTGGGTGAACAAATTTGGTCTTTTTATTTTTTTCGTATCTTGTGTTGTTCCTCTAAAAATGCTGTTTTTCTATTTTTAATGCAGTTTTTTACGAATAAAACAAAGATGCCCAGGAAAAAAGAACCGATAGCAAGCGAGTCGGTTTGAATTGCGTATCTGTCATTTGCAGATTGAAAAAATAAAAATGCAATCGGTTGGCCACATTTTTAATCTGCCGCCTGTGCGCGATGATTCAATCCGCCATTCCACATTCGTTAAAATGCTGAGTGAATATACTTGAATGAGACTGAATAACCTGAAATGTGTTCTATGGGCATTCTACGATTTATTAATGTGCGCATGAATGGGTTGAAATTCAGTATGAAATGGAGATCTTAAAAGATCACACTCAATGGTAAAAATACGATACACAAATAGCAACTTTGTATGAGCGTGAATCTGACACGTATAAGTTACCCCAGGTTATGATCAACTGAGTGGGAACTGCTGGTTACAATTTGAAAAAATAAATTGTTTCCAATGAGAAGTATGAAGTAATAAATTTGAATTGGAAAAGACAGATTAAATAAAAATTAAAGCAATTCAAATTAAATAATATTGTAATATATTATAATTAATGCAACAATTCATTTCTAAATTGAATAATTATGAAGTTTTAATTATTTTTTCACAATAATTTCAATCAATTATCCTGTACAGGAATCATAAGATTTACACTGAATGTGTCAGTGTCATTGTTTTATTCAGTGCACATCCTAATGGCTACAGGGAGTGCATGTGTCAGAAGCAAACTCCGCAATCCGCTCATATATATTTGCATCCCAAACATCTAAATGTTTGGGATTTCAATATCCGCATTTTTGTTAAAGATATTTTCTATAAAATAAAACGTGAGTGATAGTTTTTGTGAATTTAAAATTGATGTATGGTGAATGTGAAGTTTCATAACCTAAAGATTGTAATTTATTAATTTGTTAGTGAATAATTTTAGCTAATTAAATTCATTTTTGTTACTTTTAATAAATTATTTTTTATGGAAACTATTAATTGTTCCTGGGTCAGATAATACCCATTCATAATCGCTACTGAATGGGTCTCAGAAAAAAATACGTTGCCCATTAATAAACTCATTTTCTCATTCAAAAGTCAGCCTAACCAATGGGTGGCTATCTGGAATTCCAGTGACAGATACGCAATTCAAAAGTCATCAAAACCCATTCAAACGCAAGTGAATGGATTTTTGTTTCCTGGGTGCATTGGTATTAAAACAGACGTATTTTCATTGTCTTATTTTTATAATTTAAAGAAGTGCGCATCATGTAAAAAAATTAATAAAAAATTTGTTGCTCTTCTTTGGGTAAACAAATTTGGTCTTTTTATTTTTTTTCTTATCTTGTGTTCACGGAGAAAAATGGATGGTCAACGTTAGAAAGTCAAAATTTACAGAGCCAGTCAGTCCTTCTATATGGTCGAACGGTCCTTCCAATATTTTTTCGACATAGTCAAAAAGACTCTTATTTTATGGCCAGTCTGACGATTATAAGAACACCAGACTCACTATCAGGGATAACTAAGGTATCCCTTTCGGTATGGTGAATACGCGCATCTTTTTTTTCACTCATTTCGACCATTCCCGAAGGACTGAATAAACCATCTCATATGCTCGATTGCTCGACGTTTGCGCGTCAATCATGCGCGTGAAAATTTGTAGGTTACCGAGTATCGCTAATTGGTGTTTGGTGCCAATTTGTATAACGGACGCGTGGACCACATGCTGCTGATAATAATTAGCAATAAGCAGTTTTTAAAGTACTCGCAAGTATTGCTAGTGTTGTGCTTGAGGTGTTTCTCGCGTGTTATTTCCTAGTGATGAGAATTTAAACGATCGTATTTGTAAGTATCTATTTTATACAATTATGTGACATTCCAAATAGTTGATACTGTTATTATTTTTTAGGTTATATTATAATACAAGCTTAAAGTCATTTCTGATTATTTAAATATAATCACTTAATATTCTAGCATTAATTAATGTACTTCAAACTTGATTTGTAATTGTGAATTTAAAAATAAAACTTTATCTTCCAGTTGTCACCGGTTCCACATTTAAATTCGTGGAAAGATAGATGGAAGAGTTTAGCTCGTACGTGAAGCTGATGAAGAGCTGGAACTGTGGGCAAAAAATTATTGAAATATTCAGAGGTAATTATGATTAATTTTATATTTTATAACTTCACTTATTTGGCTGAAAATCAATGTGATTTGTTAAAAATTCGACTTTTCTATTTGTATAAAATTAATCTTAACCGAAAAGTCAACTATTCGGTTAAAAATGTGTGATTTTTGTTGAAAATTTATTTTTGGGATTAAAAACTAAATATGTCAAGTTAAAATTTAACTATTTGATTGAAAACTGACCTTTTTGTTGAAACTTCATATTATCTGATTGAAAATTCCATTATTTTGTATAGGATATTCGTCTGTTTTGAAAATTCAACTACTTTTTAAAAGATTCATCTTTCTAAATTTAAAATCATTTTTTCTCAATGAAAATTTATGAATGTCATTTTTTTTTAAACTTGATCTTTTTAGTTTGCAAATTTAACTATATGGTTCAAAATTTATGTAGTTTCTCACAAATTTCTTTTTTTGGTGGGAGATTCAAAGTTTTAGTAGAAAACTTGAATGTTTAATTGAAAAATTAACTTTTTGGATAAAATTTCATATTCTTGGCTTAAAAATTCTACTATTTTATATAGGAAAATCTCATATATTTTAACGAAGTGATAATTAATGTTTTCAGAATAAACCCACAAATCTTCCGGAGAACAGCTGAGGAAATTGTAGATGAATACCCGAACTTCTGAAAAATGCAAGTGTAACTCGTGTTTATTTTAGAATTCGAAAATTTGGTTGGAAAGTCAAAAATTTTGTTCAAAGCGCATTGTTTTTGTCAAAAATTCAAGTGCTTTGTTGAAAATTCTTTTCTTTCAATAGCAAATTTGTAGTTCTACTTTAGGATTTATCTTTTATGATAAAAAAGTCGTATTTTTGGTTGAAAATTCATCTTTTCTGGTTGAAAATGAACTTTTTTCTTCAATATTCGCCTCTTCTGTTTAAAAATTAAATTTATTTGTTGTTGATGCCACTGTTTGGTTACCAATTACTATTATTTATAGAATTCACTATTTGGTTGGAAATTTATATTTTTTCATTTCAAATGACTTTTTGTTGAAAATTTAAGTTACTTGTAAAAGAAACTGTTTTGTTAAAATTATTATTTTTCGTTGAGGTTTAATCTATTTTGTTTGAAAATTCGACCATGTTGTTGAAAATTAGCTTTCTTCTTGAAAATTTATCTCTTTTGATTGCAAGTTCAAGTATGGCTAAAACTTCAATTACATTTTTAAAAATGCATCTCTCTTGCTTGAAAGTTTCCAGCTATTTGCTTGCAAATGCAACTGTTTGGTTAGAATTATATTTTATTCAATTCAATTATTTGATTGAAAATTAATCTTTCGGGCTAAAAATTCAACTGTTTTCTGAAAAATTAGACTTTTTCAATGTAAAACTCAGCTCTCTTGTTGAAAATATGACTTGGGGTTGAAAATTCGTCTGTTTTGGTTAAAGTTCAACTATTTTGTTGAGAATGCAATATATTCAGACTTGAGATCTTGTGCGATTCATAACTTCCTTTATAATTTTAAACGACTAATACGACTTTTTTAAAGCCTTCTAGTCAATTCTCAAGGGTATATGTTTTTTTTTTAATTGAAAAGGCTATTATTATAGTTTTCGTTCTGAATTTATTTCAATTGATTAAAAATTATATTATTTTGTTGAAAATGCAACTATATTGTTGAGAAGTCATCCTTTTTCATCGAAAATTCAACTAATTTGTCAAAAATTCATTTTTTTAGTTGAAGGTCCATTTCATTGGTTGAAAATTCAACTATTTTGATTCGAATTCGTTTCATGTTTGGTCAAAATTAATCTTTTTTGGTAGAACATTAAACTTCTTGGTCGAAAATTCATCTTTTTGGTTGGACTTTTAACAATTTTGTTGATAACTGTTATTTTTTTGCCGTTGAAAGTTATTTTTACATTCTCATTCGTGAGAGTGGAAAGGAATTTCAAATAGTTTTTGTCTGAAAATTCAAATATACCATTTTTGGCTGAAACTGTATTCTTTATACTGTATAAGTTAGAAATTCAACTGTTTGGTAGAAAATTCATGTATTTTGTTGAAATTTCGTCTTTTTGGGTGAAAAACTGATACAGAAGATATAACAGAAGTGGATTTTTGTAACAGGTAAAAATTACTCGGAAATCGCTGTAAAGATTACAAGTTTTTTCTGTGAATCTTCTTTGTTGAAAATTTAAATTATTGCTTGAAATTTCATTCATTTGATGTAAAATTCATACATATATTTCATTGAAAATTCGTCTTTCTGGGTAGTGAATTATTTTTGTTTGTTGATAGTTCAACTTTTCGGTTGAAAGTCTTGTTCAAAATTCATCTTTCTTGATAAAGAATTATCTTTTTTGTTAAAGATTCATCTTCTCCGATATAAAAGTCCACCGCTTTCAAAAACATTCGACTTTCTAGCTTAAAAACTTTATCACTCTTTTGTTGAAAATTCATTTTTCATGGTAGAAACGTCATTACAGATTATTTACTTTTTCTAGGGAATATTTATGGGACGGATCACACACAAGGAAATCGTCAGGCAAGCGAAAGTTGTGAGCGTTAGCCGTTCAAGTGCGTTAAATATCAAATAATTATCAATATTTTATTCTATGTTATATGCACAATGTTCGACCGTAATTGTATTAAATTCTAGATTTAGCTTTAACAAAGGCTGTAACGAAATTGTGATTTATGAAGGGATCTCCATAGATATAGTTAAAAGTTTGTCATAAGGACAACCGCAGGATTTCGCCGCGAGCGGGTGCTAATCTGAAAAATTGCACCCACTCCCAGCGAAATCGCGGTAAAATTTCAGCTGTAACCACGTCTCACGACCGTGAGATGGGTGGTTACAGTCTGCGCGAATTCAATGCGATGATCCGGCGAAAGTCTCGTGCACCCTGAGGACACGGAGCGACCCAAGGACGACCGCCTTCTGCATTCTCCCTGCAAGTGCCTCAGCATTTTGTTGACACGCAGGGATGCTTTTCAGGCTATTAACAAGTGAAACCTTGGCACCTCCAAGAGCGCCAATGATCAGGACGATTAGCTTAACAGAATATTCCGGGTATAACCGTCGCAACTCCCTCATAAGGTCTTTATACCTTTCTTTCTTTTCTTTGTCCTTCGCTGTGACGTTTTTGTCCGCTGGTGCCGAAAATTCGATAACGAACATGGTTCGTTTCTCGAAGTCAAGAAGAACCATGTCAGGCCTCGAGTGCGCAACAGAAACAATTGTCGAGAATATGAAGTTCCAATATATGCGGCACTTCTCATTTTCGACAATTGACTCTATTTCTCTAGGGGCGTTCGGCAGAGAGGTATTTGGACTAATGCCGTAAGAGTGACAGAGATGGTAATAAAGCACTCTTAGTGCCGCATTGTGCCTTTGGATGTAGGTTGTTCCCGCATGAGCTGGACAACTAGATAGTATGTGTCCTAGATGCTCGGGGTGTTCATGACACGCTCTGCAGTTATCATCGGGAATATCTTGGCTCAAAATGTGGCGACGGTATGCTAGAGTGGAAATGACACCATCTTGACATGCCAAAATGAAGCCCTCTGTGCCCGACTTCAATCCGGGTGATCTAAGGAAAGCAAACGTCAGCTCATACGACATCGACTGATCTTCCACATTTTTGTGGAAGATGCCGTGCATCTTCTTGTCGAGGAGCTCTTCGCGGTAGTTTTTCTCCTGTGCTTTCTTAATCCGGGCCTTCAGGAGTGAGTATTTAAGATGGATAAGATTTGATGAATTTCGCTCACCCCTGATATTGAAGTCAAGGCCGAGTGTTTCAGCAGCCTCTTCTGCTGCTTTGTAAAGAAACGCCCCTTTGCCTACTTCTTCGTGTTTTCTGACCATTTTAAGAAGAGGATCTTGTCCACTTGCGACAATATGTGCTGTACCCAGAATAATCCTGTTGTGAAGACATTCAAGATTCAGTATTCCACGACCACCTTGACGGCATGAGATGTAAAGTCGTGGAACAGAAGACTTAAGGTGCATGCTTTTGTTCATGTGCATAACCTTTCGGGACCCGATGTCGAGGGATCTGAGCTCGTCCTTCGTCCATGGAACTACTCCAAATGAATAGAGTACTACTGGGACGGCAAGCATGTTCGTTGCAGATACTTTGTTCCTCGCCGACAGTTCGGAAGACCATATCTGTCGGAGGAGACGTTTGTATCTGCATCGGAGAGTATCCTTTATAGATGTTACGTCCTGAATGCGGCTTTGTGGCACGCCCAGGTATGTATAGGTCTCTCCAGCGCAAAGGTGTCGTATAGCGCTTCTGTCAACGAGTTCAGGATCTTCGAGGATGCCGTTAAGTTTTCCTTTCTTCAAATTAACCTTGGCGCATTTCTCTAACCCGAACTCCATTCCAATCTCTTGAGTGTACTCTGTGACAATTTTTAGAGCTAGATGTAGTTTCTCTTGATTTCTAGCATAGAGCTTAAGATCATCCATGTAAAATACATGAGCTACCTTATGCTTTCGATTTCCAGGTTTGCCACAGAGGTACCCTTCGGAATGGCGAAGTGCGAGAGATAGTGGCAATAATGTGAGGCAAAAGAGGAGAGGGCTCATGGTGTCGCCCTGAAATACACCTCTCTGAAAGGTGATACTGTTGGTGATCACACGATATTTTCCAGATAAGATGGTAAATCTGGTTTTCCAAAGCGGCATTAATCTCTCTATGCATCTCACGATGTGTGGATGAACCTTCAAGCTTTCCAACAGACAGATGATAAGTCTATGGGAGGTTGAATCAAAAGCTTTTCGGTAATCTATCCAGGCCATCGATAGAGATCGTTGATAGGATGCTGCATCTTTACAGACACATCTATCGATGAGCAGGTTCTCCCGACATCCTGCTACGCCTTTCTTCGAGCCACGTTGCTCATACATCTCTCGCCACACAGGTTCAATTGTCCGAAGAATCCTATCATTTAGGATGGCTGTGAAGATCTTATACAGTGTGTTCAGACAAGTTATTGGCCTGTAATTCTTAGGGTCAGCTAAGTTGCCCGTCTTAGGCAGGAGCACTGTGCGCCCTTCCACCAACCACTCCGGAATAGGCTCTTCCGACTTTAGATATGAGGTGAAAATTCGGGCCAGATGCTGGTGGGTTGAAGGAAACTTCTTCCACCAGAAGGTCTTGATACCATCTGGTCCCGGAGCGGGAAAGTTCTTCATGCCTTTTAATACGTTTTTCACCTCCTCGGTAGTGATAGGTGGGCATTCTTCCTCAGGTGTTATGAGGGCATTGCACAGCTCCTTGAAGCTATTTATGTTCTTCGAGTCTTCTTGAAGTGGATGCTGGACCTCGTAGACTTCTCTCCAAAATGTTTCGACCTCCTCTGGTTTGGGCGGATGGTCGACAGTAATTGGAGGGTCTTGGAAGAGTTTAGATGGATCAGATGAAAATTGTTGATTTTCTCTGACCCACCTCTCTCTCCGCTCTAGACTTCTCCTAGCGTTAGATAGTATTCGTATTCTGTCAACAATATGCTGTCTGATGGTCATTAGCTTTGATTTGTTGATTGTGTGATGACGGATCCGCAGTTCGCGCGCGAACCGTCGAACCTTGGCAGTGAAATTCCTGCCAGATGTTATGTAGTCAATCACACACTGAATGCGGGACGCGTACTGTCTAGCCCAGCCTATCTTTGTGCTGAGTTGATGCATTCTTCTTTTGGTCTTATGATCAACCGTTGGTTTTGTTTTACGGCTTGCATCTGCCAAAGTTCTCGCTGCATTGTACACACCACAACTGATAGTCCAGAGGTCGGATTCTTCGGAAAAATCTCCACGAAGTTCATCATCCAATTCAGTCAGATCTTTTGGCTTGGGAGAAACCTGAATGTTGATGTTTCTCCGGGTCCTGAAGCATCGTTCTTCCTCTATTGGATGCCTGTTCGCGGTTGGTCTCAGTGTCGCTTCTCTTTCTCTGTTGCCGGCTTGTTCTGGATGCGGTTGAGTAGGCACTCCGCTTATATAACCCCTTTTCCTAAGGTTCTCGGCATGGTTTCGCAGACGTTGTTGCGAAAAGTCTGAGAGCTCTGGGTGTTTCTTGCACCACGGAGCATGCAGTCGTGCCATGTAACCTTCTCGCTCAGGGACCATACTGGCATCGTAGCACTCCAGCAGGCCGTCATTAAGTTGATCCGTCCACTTAAAAGTAACAAGATTCCGCCGGTCAATCGCATTGACTCCGTCTTGATTGGCTCCCCCAACTGTAGGGTAGTCGGCATTGTTGTCCGACCCATTGTCGGGAGCCCTGCGCGTTCGATTGTTTTGAACCGCACTTGCTATAACTATGTTTGGTGTTGTCATTGTTGTTCCCACGAGCAGCTAGGGAAAGGGTTCGTCCATCCTTGTAGAGCCCCGCATGCAAGGATAAGGCTGTATACTCTGAGAGTCGCCGATTTCCCAGAATCACCGTTAGAGACACCTCACCCAGGTGACATTCAGCTTTCGGCACGGTTCTCACGCCTTCGCTTGGGGGTTATTCCTTCGGGACCATCCCTGGACAATTGTCCGCGACTGCTTATTAATTATTGTAACCATATTCAGCAGAAACCCTTGGTACAGGGACCCTCTATCCGCAACCCGAGGACGCGTTCGGAGGCTTTGTCATAAGCCCTTCGGTTCTATTCCAAAGGAATCAAAACCGAAACCGAACCGATATATATATATATATATATATATATATATATATATATATATATTAAATATAGCAGTGACTGTTTTATCATATAAGTTATATTTATATTTATGCTCCTAATTCTAAAAATAAAACTGTGCATTTATAATCACAATTTTTAGCGAACTTTAACCTATTCATCATTAATTTAGATATTTTGTTTAATTTTAAGGTTGCGTGAGGGTTTATCATTTCTTCAATCCATATATTGTTTTTCAATACGCTATAGAATATGTTATACTCTACATCTTAATTACTATGGAATTATACTAATTACACAGTGCGATGACTTTTGTCACAAGCTGTGACGCTTAATTAATATTTAAAACCCTATTGATTATATTATTCATAATTAGGATATTAAAGTGTAACGCGAGTATATAAAACTACTCTATGGTCCCGAATCTATGTATGTATCCGGGTTCTGTAACGCATACTACTTACATTCACGCATATATGAAGTATAACGTGCCATGTATAGCGACTAGGTGCTCAGTGAACGCACACTCTTCAATCTCATGTATGCGTGAGGTATAACGCACTGTGCGCAAGGGCTGGGGGGACTTTCCGATAGCATAGGGCCGGTACAAATA
The DNA here is from genome assembly GCA_932178445.1 of Andricus quercusramuli. NCBI lineage: Eukaryota > Metazoa > Arthropoda > Insecta > Hymenoptera > Cynipidae > Andricus > Andricus quercusramuli. Next base: position 19,971 of record CAKNXH010058473.1, on the reverse strand, counting down.
TATGAGAAGCAAAGGCGTTATGATTGGATGAAAACAAAAGGTGAATCTATGTGTACCTTATGGGGCACATTTTATGTCATAGCATGTATCACATATACGCACCCCATCAAGATATATAAACCCACTAAATTATCAGCAAAGAAGTTTAGTTCAGTTCAGTTCAGTATGATTTTAATTCCGTCGCCGTCAGTTTGATTTTGAATCTTAGCCGAATACTCAAGTTAACTCTCGCAGTATATTTTTCTCATTCCAACGCAGTGAATTCAATTTTGAAACTCACCCAGTTATTCAATCAGTTTATATAATTTTGATTCGCACCTATGAGTTATAACTCCGTATAACCCAAAAGTACTTATGCTCTTATGCTGAACTCGGCCGAAGATGTAATATAGTGTAATTACGCGACACCAGTTTTGGATTATCAGTTAGTTTGCGTGCGTGTGTACGTGTGTTTCTGAATTTGGAAGCCTATTAGCACCAATACTTGTGAAATTCTCAATTGTATGAACTATTACCAAACAATATTAGTTCCCACGTCTTAATGTGTAAACAGTCATAGTCGCAACCGAGAAACAGGATCAACATCATCCTTGTATCATCATTCGAAATCCTTTACTAACACGAGACCATAAAACGTGTTACTTGAACCTGAAAACAGTTGCTGATCGACAGACACCCAGTATTGACACAGTTTCACCAATAGACGGTATTTACTGCAGGACCATCAACGTGTTACCTGAATATAAAACATTTCCGGATCCACAAATATCAAATATTGACACAGTTGCCTACAGGGTTCTTCATTATATTTGGAAACACCATAATATTATACCCAAGATATTACACGAAGCACGATATTTGGAACCCACGGACTGTTCAACATATTTACCTCGATCTTTTAAGGAATATTCACCAATCCTCCAATCTAAGTAAGTACTCAATGATCATTATTAATTATCAATCACTTATTCGATCAATTACAAAACTCACCTTGCCCATATTGTTCAAGGTGGAGCAAATCTGTGGAGTTTCTCAAACTGCAGCTCTGACTAGTTGATTTTCAAGGACGGTCACTTTTATTGTAAATTCTGAATAAATTACTGTCATTGTTCAAATTAATATATCTCATTGGTTTTCCTCATCCCGCATTGAAGTTCCTTACTTAACAATAGGTTCAGGGATTTCTAGCAAAACGAGGAAATTAGGGAAGAGTATAAGGGTTTTACTAGCTAGTTACGACGTAACACTTTCATCAATTGATAAATAGTCAGAAGCATTTCCGTACCAATCTTCAGTAAAACTACTAATTCACAGAAAAAACGTTAAAAATTAAATTCATAAAGAATTTTTTCTTACTAATTTCTTTTGTTACGATTTAATATTACAAATTAGTAATATTTTGTTGAAGATTATTATCAGAATGCTTACTATAAATCAATTGATAAAGGACTCCCCACTGTTTACATAGTAGACCTTCATACTAGTCCAGATTGAAAAATCAAATCAAATTTCTTTATTAATTTTCAAAAATAATATAAAAATATATATTTGGCTCTTAGAAATAGTAATTTTAACCATATCAGATTTTTGAATCGACCGTCTGAAATAATCGAATTTGCCCTCCTAAAATATCCATTTTGAAATTCCGGGATAATCTAATCGACCATTTGAGACCATCGAGTGGTCTGTCTAGAGACAATCATATCGACCCTCTAGCATGACCAGGTCAGCTTTCTACAGATGACCGATTCGACCGTCCGAAATGATCGAGTCAACACTTTGATATGATCGATTTGAACCTCTTGTTTCAACCTTCTATAGAGATAGTCGCTTTAGCGATATTCAAGGGCTGTCCTATAGTTGACCCTGCAATAAGGTCGGTCCGCACATCTAGATGGCCAAACAGACCTTCCATTTTTCTCCGTGTTGTTTGTCTAAAAATTATATTTTTCTATTTTTAATGCATTTTTTTACGAATAAAACAAAAATTACTTGTCCTGTGAAGAAGTGATTCGTAACAAATTTGTACATGTTTTCTGAATACACAGTTTTTGTTGATTCGTCTTTTTTCGTCTCATGTATAGTTTGACGGCAAAATGGAATTTTTTATTTTTCATTATTTTTTGTGCGGTCAAACTTAAAATTTTCGATTTTTCAAGAAAATTCAAAAAATGGCTGGCTAACGAACTTAACCTTCATTTTAGGACACTTGATGAGTATACTAAACCCCAATTCAATATTTCAATTCTTTCGAAAGTTATCGTGCTAACAAACTAAAAACCTACAGACACATGCGTAAGAACCTGTTTTTCGTGTTCAGGGGAGAGGAGGGTCTCAAAACGTGGGCATTTGACAAAAATGTAGGGGTTGGGTCAAATTTTACACAAATCTACACTGTTAAAAATAGTATTAAATTATAATAATTATATACTTGTCATATTCATTGTAATATATTACAATGAATATGACAAGTCTATGAAATCGCTATTTAGGTACGTGTTCATGAAATTTGATATACATTCATAATAATCGCTCAGACAATTCCATTTTACACAAAATCAAAATAAGATTAGCAGTACTTTTCGATTCTTCATAATAAAGAACGATATCTTCTACCAGTTAACCAAAAACAAAATTGGATTTCAAGTCCGAAAAGATCAATTACGCAAATAAATGGCAGACCTAATAACCTACAATCAGCTGTACTCACATCAAATTTCTACAATTCAGGGCAAATTTTGGAAAGAGTTCCACATGTCTCAGCGGAAACTGTTATATAACTGTGATGTAACAGTTCTGGAACGGAAAAGAACAGGTTCTGTAACAGGTTAAAAACATACTTAGACCATGGTCCGACTAATGTCGTCCTCAAATGAATGTAGCAGTTCTATAACGCTGTTACAGAACCATGTTCTGCTAGAGATCTGTAACAATTCTGGAACAGTTTATATGTAAAAAAATATATTTAGAAATAATTTAGGAACAATGTTACAAAATAACCATGTTCTGTAATAGTGGCGTAACACATATGTAACAGTGCCACAGTGTAAATTTGTTCTGTAATCGTTCTGTAACAATTCAGGAAGCGCGTTATATGTCAAAAAGGATTTTTAGAACCATTTAGAAACAGGGTTACAGAAGAAAATTATTGTGTAATAAAGCCAATTGCGCTATCGAACCGCTTAAACTTTCATGACAAAGTCTCGCACAGAAAAAACTTAAGTTAAATTTGGTTGCAGATAAAATGTTCAGCTGTTAAAGATTACATGCTATTTGACGAAAGTTTATCCTACGATGGAATAAAAACTGTCGTCTGCTACGTACTTCGCAGCAATGGAAAAACGGCAAAGTATATACGTGAAGTGCTATACATAAATCAGGACACTAGATTTAGAACAACTTTTTACTTACCTAATTGTTATTTTAAAAATAATTAGACTTGTATATATACTTCCTGCCACAGTCGGTATTGTAGGTTAGGAACACAACCATAGCAGAAGACGCTTTTTGTTACTGACAAACAGCTGAAAAATTATCCAGAGATGGTTTAAAAACACAGAATTATCTCAATTTCGTGTAAAGTTTATTCGACAAGGTTAATTTTTGTTGCAGTGAAACTTTCGTCGGAAATCGATGTAAAGTTTATCTTCCGCTTTTTCTGTGCGGTCATTAGGCCAGGCAACGAAGAACCAAAAAAGACGGATAAAGGAAATGATTAATAACAAGCTGAAATTTGACCTAAGTCCTTCCTAATAGGCTATCAATGAACCTGTAAAAGTATGATATAGATTAAACAATGGCTAAACATATTATGTTGAAAAATGGCGGTGATTGTCACTTTTTTGAGTTTATCTCGGAAACGGCTGATTTTAGCAAAATTGAGCTTCTATAGAAAAATATGCAAAATTCCTTCATCTACAAAAAAGTTTTCGCCTTTTTTTTACATAAAAATCATAGTTTGCGCAGAAAATAGAAAAAACTAATTATTTTTTGTGGTTTACACTCGTATACGTGCCAGCTACAGTTATCCAAACAAGAAGTCCAAAATACAGATTTCGTCATGATTAGGAGCTATCTCTCACGCAGTGTATGCAAAATTGCAATGCGTCCAGGCTGGGTCAACTCCTATGGGCAAAAACGGCAACGTAACGAACTAGGGCGCGCGGTCCGAGAGGCAGAAAGGGGTACAGAAATAGTTCACTGCCCGACACAGATGGCGTTCGCGCAGTTCTGAAATCGGGGTGCGGGGTGCAGAGGGAGGTAATGCCGCATACATTGCGGCCATATTGCAAAAGTGTTTGACAGTTGTTCAAAACAGTTGAAAACAGTGTTGCAGTTTCATGCAACATGTAGTGTCATGCATTTATTTCAAATGAATGCAAATTAAGGCAAATGAAAAATCTTAAATAAGGATTGAAATGAAAATGAACTATCATTCATCATTTCATGTTATTCATTTGCTTCATTTTGCATTTATTATCTCGTTTTTACTTCAAATAATAAAATACTGACGCACACAAGAGCAATATATGCATGTACATGTGCACAAACACATGGACGCTGACTTAGTTTCGCCGCCCGACACAGATAGCGCTAAAAACGGCACCATTTTTCCCCCACGTAGTTGACCCAGCCTGAATGCGTCTATTATTTTATCAATTCTTGCTAAAAAATTGCCCAATGTTTCACATTACTTTAGGCATAGTAACCGTTTTAGATTTTCGTTCATAATTGGTCAAAAGTTTCTTTCATATTTGGACAATGCACCTGCAAATTTTCAAAAAAATCAGAAGATGTTTTATTAATGTAAAAAGGCATTTTATGTAACGATGTGAAAAATACTCTGAAATATGAAAATTGGGAGGTCCCCCGCAGGTACTAAGTATGTTTTTATGACGAGAGGCGAAAAAAGTAACCCCTTGTAATGCGATCACCTTTCCGCAGGCCTGGGAAGGGATAGAATCCCTTCACCACTGTCCTATGAAGTACAGCAGTACACTGCCAACTCTACTTTTATATTTCTACGCTTTCGTTTTATTTGGAAATAATTTATTGATAAACGAAATTTACATTTTCATTTTGTATATTTTGATAACTATAATAATTATAATAATATAATAATTCTTTCGGGGGGCTTTGTTGTTTGGTACAAAATACAATGTGGGACAGTTAATTAAACGTACATACTAATGAAGCATAAAAAGTGTGGTTTACATACATGATTTTTGTAAATAAATGAACAATAATAAATTATTTAAACAATTTATCATTGTGCTTAGCAACTTTTTCTCAGTATGGAGTCCACTTTTTGTCCAATTTTCAATTACAGTGAATTATTATTAACAAACATAATTGTTTGAACAATTTCTTATTATTCTTAATAATATTCTCTCAGAATGGTGCTAGAAAATTTCAGTTTAGAAAAAGATTTCAACTTCTTGTACAATTTTCAATAAGAGTGATTTCCCTAAATAATGTAAGTTATCAAAATTAATTGTTCAAACAATTTATTATCATTATAAAATAATGCTAGAAACTTGCGGTTTTTGCTGGAATTCTTAACTATTCGTGTACTTTTCACTTGCAGTGAGTTAATAATTGATTCAATGCATCAAAAATAATTATTTAAACACATTATTATTTTTGATAACTATCTTCTTTATTGATGCTAGATAGTTGCGGTTTCTTCTGAAATTGTTTACTTTTTGCCGACTTTTCACTTAGAAAAATAAGAAATGATGCAATTCAACAAGCACAGTCCTCTAAACAATTAATTATTGTTTATAACTATATACTCTTACATAAGTGTTGAAAATTTGCTGTTTTTTCTAAACTATTAAACTTTTTTTGCACTTTTTACTTAATGAGGTAATAATTAATGCATGTTAACGAATATGTTTATTTGAGCAATTGATTTTTGTTTATAACTATCTTCTCTCAGTGTAATGCTATAAAGTTTTTTCTTTCAGAAATCTTAAATTTTACTTTGACTTTTCAGTTATGAACAAATAATAAGTAAACCTCTGCAAAAATTATTTTTAAATGGCATTGTATTTTTTTAGGTAAAATATTGTTGTTTTCCTCCCGAAATTGAAAAAATTAATGTAAACAAAAAATCCACCTTTCACGAGAGACAAAAATAAAGGAGTAGGTGGGAGGACTAGGTCTGTGATTGACTAGTAAAAGTTTTGTTTTGAATTACAGCAACAATTTATTGCAGAGCGTAACGTACAAATTTGGAATTGTACTTATGTTTGTATTAGCCCCCCCCCCCCACTCCTATACTGGAGAAAAAACGTCTTGTCGATGATAATATACATATATAAAAATAAAAAAGACCTTAAACAAACTGTAGTAATAAACTGAAATAAGTAAATAAACTACTTGTAGTAAATATTGTTTCTGACTTTCGTCTCTACACAGAAAAAAAAGTCTTAATACAATACGAAATCTGGGCTTGTTTTAAGGTGCAACAAAAAGAAGACAGCATCGGCTAAAAACTAGAATAGGATTGAGGCTTTAAAAGGAAACGATTGAGGAACTGAAGGTGCGACGCTGTATGAGCTGAAAAGTAGTCGCAAGCCGGAATCCGGGCTTGAATGTAACTACTTTACTGATTAAAGCTAGCCGTAAGCCAGAACGTAAGCTTGAAGAAAGCATTCTCGCAGACTAAACATTATTTGCAATCTAAGATGCACGCTTAAATAAAGCCCATATATGACTTCAAAATAAGTGGTTAAACTGTTTTAAATGCAGCTTACATTAGAGCTAAAATATAGGGGAAGGACTGTAGCAATAATAAATACATAAAGTTTGTTTAATAATATGAGACTATAAGAAAATTCATTTTCTAAATTTATTTTAAACAAAAGAATTGTTGTAATAGTCTCATATTCACAAACAATCGTTTCATGTAAATACTTTAGCTTTCAAATAAAATATGAATTTTTTTAACAATGTACAAAGGTATTTCATATTACACAATCGCAGAATTGAATGTAAGTCTCGTTCGGACCCCTACTTACAATTAAACGTGATTTGAGACAATATTCATACAAGTACAGTAATTTGTTCATCATTTATATTCAAAATATTATAGGAGAATCATAATAATTAAAAATAATAATTCAAGATTTTTAAGAACATTAAAATTTGGTTTATAGCTTCGTTATTACAATAAAATAAATTAAGTAATGGAGAAACTTAAGTACAGGTATTTTCAGTTTTGAAAGCTACGCTTCATACTAAAAGTAAACACTTGTAAGTAAAGGGCCGTACATAAATTACGTATCGGATTACAGGCCCTTTCTTGGACCCCCCCCCCTCCCGGCTGTAAAAAAATTTGGAAAAAAAATTTCTACCCCCCCCCCCACTCTTTCTGTACGTAATTTTTAGGTTCCAAAAATGTTTTACTAGTTCCTGCTAGTAGGGTGTCCTAGAACTTGATTTTCAAAATTCCCTTATTATTCCTTGTCTAATTTTTAATTTTCCTTGATCATTAATATTCAAATACCAGCATTTTAATCTTGAAATACTTTTAACATATAATCTTTTATAAACCGAATAAAACAGTATTTCAGATGCAAATTAAAATTTTTCAAATTTATTAATTTATTTTAAACAAAAAAAATTTCTTTTTTAATATAAAAGATGACTTGTATAACAAAACACTTAAGATTCCAACAAAATAATTAAATTTTCCACATAATAGTTGAATTTTAAACTTGAAAATATAAATTCCCAATAAAAAGTGTTATAGTTTATATTTCAATCAAAGAACATGAAATTTATACAAGAAATAAGTTTTTCAAAACCGAAAAGACGAATTTTCAACAAATAACGATTATTCACTGAAGAAAGAAAAATTTAACATAAATTGTTGAACCTTCAATCAAAGAGACGAATTTTCTTTACAAAAATTCAATTTAGAAACAAAAAATATGACTTCAGCAAAACATTATTTTTCCATGAAACTGATGCATTCCTACTCAACAAAAATGAAATTTTAAACTAAGAAAATGACTTTTTTTCACGAAAAAAGGAGAATTTTCAAATAAAAAAGATCAATTGAAAAAATGAAAGTTACATTTTCAGTTTAAAACTTAATTTTAAATGAAAAAAAGACTTTTCCACTAAACAGTTAGATTTTTAACCAGAGACATAAACCTTCAATCAAAAAAATAAATTTTCAACAATGTAATTTAACTTTTACCCAAGTAGTTAAATTTTCAATTCAAAAATACTAAATGTCAACAAAATAGTTGAAGTTTGAACGAAAGAGATGAATTTTCAACTGAATACTCAAGCAAAGAAGACTAATTGTTAACCAAAAAGTTGCATTTTCGCGAGGGGTTGACAACTCGTGAAGTCAGGTGTACACTTGTAATGAAATCTCCTGAAGTCTCCTGAAATATCTGAAATCTCCTGAAATATCTGAAGTCACTTGAATTCACTTGAAGTCACATGAATTCACTTGAAGTCACTTGAATTCACTTGAAGTCACTTGAATTAATTTGAAGTCACTTGAAATCTCCTGAAATATCTGAATTCACTTGAAGTCACTTGAATTCACATGAAGTCACATGAATTCACTTGAAGTCACTTGAATTCACTTGAAGTCACATAAATTCACTTGAAGTCACTTGAATTCACTTGAAGTCACATGAATTCGCTTGAAGTCACTTGAATTCACTTGAAGTCACGTGAATTCACTTGAAGTCACTTGAATTCACTTGAAGTCACTTGAATTCAGTTGAAGTCACTTGAAATCTCCTGAAATATCTGAAGTCATTTGAATTCACATGAAGTCACGTGAATTCACCTGAAATCACGCCATCATTCACTCAATCATTCACTCAATCATTCACTTGAAATCACCTAAATTCATTTGGGGTCACCCATATACCACGTGGACAGTTTGGGGGCGGGGTATAGCAAAAGTCGACGATTGTCCACAAGGGGGGCCGAAGGGGTCTATCCAAAGTCTACGTGGACTAAGGTGGTCCAAAATTTTTTTTTTTTTTTTTTTCAATTTTCATGCATCGCCTGCAAACTTGTTCAAATCCCAAAAAAATAAATGCGTTAAAAAAAATGATATTCAGAGGTTCCGCAAGCCCCATATAGTTTAACACGTATTTTCCATAATAAAGCAAGACGTTTTTGTATATTTCATTCAGAATCGTCAATATTAGGTGTATCGAGTTGATCCTGAAAGTTTTTCTACAGAATTAGCTATAGAATACGAATAAGAAATTACTTTTCGAAATTCGCCCAGATAAGTCTGTTTTGTAGGGTCCCAAATAAACCCCGTAAGTGAAAAATTGGGTATTGCGAGTTTCTGGCCCTGACCATTATTTTTTTGAGGTTTCTTTTGGTAAACACTGTTTCTAATAAATAAAATATTACTTCATTGTGATAATTTGATGTTTAAATAAATTGTTCAAACAATTAATTATTGTTTATAGCCATTTTATCTTAGAATGGAGTTGAAAAGTCGCAGTTTTATCTACATTTTTCAACTGGTTCTGAACTTTTCAGTTAGAGCGAGGCAATACTCAATGGAATTCAACAGAAATAATTGTTTAAACCATTTCATATTTGAAATAATATTCTCTTAGAATAATCCTAGAATATTGCAGTTTATTCTAAAATTTTCCACTTTTGGTTCACTTTCAAATTATAGTAGGGTCATAATTGAATCATGTTAACAAACATAATTGTTCAAACAATTCATTATTATTTTGAATGAAATTCTTTTTTAATAATGTCATAAAGTTGCGGTTTTTTGTGGAATTTTCAACTCTTCTTCTACTTTTCACTTAGAGTATGGTAATAGTGACTGAAATTCAACAAAAATAATTTTTTAAACAAATAATTATTGTTTTCAACTATCTTGCCCTATAATAATGCTAGACAGTTGTGATTTTTTCCGAAATTTTTTGACTTTTTGTCTACTTTTTACTTAGTGAGATCATAATGTAAGTTGATAAACATAACTGTTCATACAATTTGTTATGTTTTATAACTATTATGTCTCAGAGAAATGCTAGAAAAATATTCTCTTCATTGTTTATTTATTATTTGTTCATAACTGAAAAGCCGAAGCAAAGTTAAAAATTTAAGAAAAACCCGCAAGTTTCTAGCAATGATCTAAGAGAAGATAGTATTCAACAATAATAAATTGTTTAAACAATTATGTTTGTCAACTTGCTTTATTTATCATCTCACTCTAATCATAAAATTCGGAAAAACCGCGACTTTCTAACTATATTCTGAGAGAAAATTGCTAAAAGCAATAATAATTTATTAAAACAAAGCATGTAAACGTCTAATTATCAGTGAGAAGTAGTATTTTATGTATTAGAAACACTTTGTTTAAAAAAACCGCAAAAAAATCATAATTAGCGCCAGCAACTCGCAAACCCCAATTTTTCAATTATAGGCGGTTTTTGGATCCCTATAAAACAAACATATGGGGGTGATATTTGGAAACTAATTATTTATTGGTATTCTGTAGCTAATTGTGAAGAGCAATGTTGAGTTTCAACTCGATTCACCGAATATTGACGATTCTGACTTCGTAAATGTAATAATCTAAATAGATTGGTTCAGAATCACCCACAAATCTGTATATCATTTTTTTTTAAACGAATTTAATTATTTTTTTACATTTGAACAAATTTGGTTCCCGCTTTCCTGAATCTTCGGATTTTTTGTTTAGAAACACATAAAAAACTACAAAAATATTCACCGAGGGGTTTACAACTCGACTGACGGATTGTACACTGACTTCAATTGTTCAAGTGACTTCACGCCAGTGACTTCAGCGAAGGTGTAAACCTGACTTCACGAGTTGTTAACCCCTAGATATTCACTAGTTTTTGTTTGGACTTCTTGCTTTGTATCAAAAAGCTTATGTTTTTATGAAAAACCATATTCTCATACAATTCACAGTTCCTGTTGGCTCCGTAGCTTTTGTATACCAATAATATCCATATTTTCATCAAATATGATATAAATCCACGTGGACAGAGGAGCCAGGGAAAGAAGGTTCGTCAAAAGTCCACGCTTGTCCACGAGGGGTGGGGCGGGGGTGAAGATGTAGTAAGAAATTGTCCACGTAGTATACGGATGGCCCCCTTGAAGTCATTTGAATTCTCCAGAAGTAACTTGAAATCTCCCGGAATATCTGAAGCCATTTGCATTCACATGAAGTCACGTGAATTCACGTGAAGTCACTTGGAATCACCTGAATTCACTTGAAGTCACTTGAATTCTTCTGAAGTCACTTAAAATCTCCTGAAATATCTGAAGTCATTTGAATTCACGTGAATTCACGTGAAGTCACTTGAAATCTCCTGATATATCTGAAGTCATTTGAATTCACATGAATTCACGTGAATTCACGTGAAGTCACTTGAAATCTCCTGAAATATCTGAAGTCATTTGAATTCACATGAATTCACGTGAATTCACGTGAAGTCACTTGAAATCACTTGAATTCACTTGAATTTACTCGAAGTCACTCGAATTCTCCTGAAGTCACTTGAAATCTCTTGAAGTCAGTGAAATCTTCTGAAGTCACTGAAATATCCTGAAGTATCTTGAAGTCAGAAGTAGGTGTACACCCAGTCGGTCGAGTTGTCAACCCCTCGCATAAAAAAAAAAGAAATTTCTATCGAAGCGAATGAATTTATAACTTTAAAAAATAGTTGAATTTACTTTTAAAAAATATTTTAGTTGACTTTTCACGCTCAGAATATGAATTTTTAACCAGGAAATAAGTTTCTACGAAAAAAATTGAATTTTCAATCCAGAGAGACGAATTTTTACTCAGAAAGGATGACTTTTTAACAAAATTGTTGAATTCTTTACCCAATAGTTGGATTTTTATCTAAAAAGGATTAAATTTCTATTAAAACTGATGAATTTTTATTTACAGAGAAAACAAATTTTCAACAAATAGTTGAATTTTCATCCAGAAAAGATTATAGTTTACTTTTTAAGATCAAAATATGAATTTTGTAACAAAAAATAAGTTTCTACGAACAAAATTGAAATTTTCATTCAAAAAGACGAATCTTTTCAACCAAAATGGATGAGTTTTTAACGAAATAGTTTAATTTTCTACCAAATAGTTGAATTTTTATCTGAGAAATATGAAATTTGTACTAAAACAGATGGATTTTTAATAAAAAGGACAAATTTCTTTTAAAGTTGAACTGTTATCCAGAAAAGCTTTCAGTTCATTTTTGAACGCCAAAATATGAGTTTTGAACAAAAAGTAAATTTTCTACGAAATAGTTAAATTTTCAACGAAACAGTAGAATCTACAACCAAAAGTATGGCTTTTAATCAACATAGTTTTATTTTCAACCAAGCAGTTGGGTTTTTATCCAAGAAAGATTAAATTTTTCATAGAACAGATGAATTTTTAATTAAAATTTTTTTTTTTAGTTGAATTTTCATCCAGAAAACATTTCAGTTCTTTTTTCAACACCAAAATATTAAATTTGACCAAAAAGTACATTTTCTACAAAATACTTCAATTTTAACACAACTAGGGGCCCCTACCCAACGGAGTGGGTAAATTCCCAAAAGGTTTGTTGGGTGGCAAACTTACGGCGAAAGAAGTAACTTTTGTACATTAAATGACAATACACAAGCTTTCTGTATAAACGGCAGATTATACAAACGTGTAAGATATCGATAATATTTGTCGCCCAATTTCCTCCGAAAATACCAGATTGATTCGCATTTGACACAAACTGTGCTTGTTTGCACAACTCATCAGGGGCTGTCGCTGCACTGTTAGAAAAACCTGTATGAGATTTAATATACATGTGTGTGAAGCAAATATGCACTACCGCTACAGAAATGTAACATACATAGGTGTAGTGAATTTAATATACATGTGTATTAAATTTAATATACAGGTCGGTATAGCAGTGTGCATGAAAACTCAAAGTGCTTTCATTTCTTTAAATCTTGTCAAATATTCGCAATTAAATTAATAATCTAGAATTCGTCGACTGGATTGTTATTTATAATGAAAGTGCGACGTACGGGTGGAACTTTTTCTAAAATCCAGTCTAAATAGTAGAAATTTAATGCTAGTACAGTTGATTGTAGGTTAGGTCTATTATTTGTTTGCTTAATTGATCTTTTGACTTAAAATCCAGTCATATTTTTAATTAACTGGAAGAAAGTATCATGTTTTATTGTTTAGAGTCGAAAATTCATGTTGAACTTATTTTGAATTTGTGTAAAATGGAATTATCTGATTTTTCTTGTAAGTGATTAACATGAATGTATATGAAATTTAATATACACGCTCTTAATGTCGATTTCATACGATTGATATATTAATTGTAATACACATCGGTATATTAAATTTAATATTATTTTTAACGTGTAAGATATCGAAAATATTTGTCGCCCAATTTCCTCTGAAAATACCAGATTGATTCGCATTTGACACAAACTGTGCTTGTTTGCACAACTCAGGGGCTGTCGCTGCAATAACCGGTTATAGATGTGTGAAGCACGTGTAGTTGTTGAAATAAAAAACAAATTCTGCTACTTTTTTCTACAAAATGGCCTGCTTTCAGCTCATTTGACTGTACTCTATGTACGCAGTTGTACGTGATTTTCTGTTCTTTTTAAATGTTTCTGAAAATGTTATGAAATCGGTGCGATATTTGTGAAATCATTCTATTCGTTTGAAATCATTTACATATTTTTCTTTCGACAAATGTCTGATTAATATATTCGTTCATTACCTTTGTTTAAAAAAATCGTACAATATGTATCAACTAATTATGAATGTTGTTGAAATTGTCATGTAATTCCTAAATAAAAGGACTGCCATTGAAAAAAACTAATTTTTCTGCCGACAAATGCCCTTGTAATAAATTCGTTTAAAAAATCATACGATTAACTGAAAAAGTAGGAATTTTGCTGAAGTTATCAGAAAGTTCTTAATGTATTATAAGGGCATTTGACGGCAGAAAAATTATTATTTTTTTCAATGGCAGTCCTTTCATTTAGGAATTACATGACAATTTCAGCAACATTCATAATTAGTTGATACATTGTATGATTTTTTTAAATCAAAGGCAATTAAGAAATGTATTAATCAGACATTTGTCGACAGAAAAATTCGTTTTTTTTTCGATGTCAAATTTTTTAATTAGGAACTTCATGATAATTTCAGCAATTTACAATGAATACAACAGATTTCCGGAAGATGTACAAAAAATATTTCTACAATTTCATAAATATTTCGTAATGATTGTAAAACAATTAAAAAATTTCAAACATGTCAAAAAGGGTACAGTCCACTACATTTCAGAGATTTCAAAACATTGCAAAGATATCAAACGATTTCACATATGTAAATGATTTCAAACGAATACGAATGATTTCACAAATATCGCACCGATTTCATAACATTTTCAGAAACATTTAAAAAGAACACGAAAATCACGTACAACTGCGTACATAGAGTACAGTCAAATAAGCTGAAAGCAGGCCATTTTGTAGAAAAAAGTAGCAGAATTTGCTTTTCATTTCAACAACTACACGTGCTTCACACTTCTATAACCGGTTATTGCAGCGACAGCCCCTGAGTTGTGCAAACAAGCACAGTTTGTGTCAAATGCGAATCAATCTGGTATTTTCGGAGGAAATTGGGCGACAAATATTATCGATATCTTACACGTTTGTATAATCTGCCGTTTATACAGAAAGCTTGTGTATTGTCATTTAATGTACAAAAGGTACTTCTTTCGCCGTAAGTTTGCCACCCAACAAACCTTTTGGGAATTTACCCACTCCTTTGGGTAGGGGCCCCTAGTTTTCGTATACGGTGTGTTCGTCCCTGAATGTATAGTAGTTTCTCCCTCCTCCGCTAGGGTCGCGCAAAACAATTCTTAGCACGCTAACTGCTTTACCTGCTACATGTTTTGCTTAATAGTAGAACACTGTACCACAAAAAAGTAATTTTTCTTATTTTCATTGTTGCATGAAAAATAGATTTTTTTCCGAAAAAAGCGAGCTGTACCGACAGTCTATATACCCTTTAGATCATGTACACAAAAAATCAGACAAAATGGCTTCGCCGTTTGGCCTGAATCCATTATCTACGATTTACACTCGATTTCCAGGGCCCTTAAGGATTCAGAGATTCGACACTTTGACTGAATTCATAACAGAGTATCAGTGTCACGGAAAAATACTTTTTTTATAAGCAATATATAACTAAATTTCGCATAAATATTTTTCTTCAATTTAGTATTTCACAATATATCAGTAAAAGTCGTGTTTGATGAAAAGGATGAAAATGCAAAAGGTATCATCGTACGTGTGAAGATTTGTATAGGTTAGGTGTCGACGAGAACGCCAACTAAAACTGTGCGATGAATAACGATGATAAAAATATATGATGAGATGTACTCACCTTGAATATGTTGAATTCGGATAATTAAATAGAGCAGGTCACTGAACAATCAGATTACACAGAACAAATAGTTAGAATTGGCGCATTTCGCATGCTGCCTGTTCGTGTTACGTCACGTCACAACTGCGAGAATACGTTAGGTTCTCGAATATCGCCTCTAGAGGGCTAAACGTTAGCTTCAATATCGTCTTCTTTTTAACTGCCAAGATCTTGCTATCTTGCTAAGCCTAGTGGGACTTGTTTCAAGATGAATATTTGCAAATAAGCAATATCAATGAATTAATTTTAGTTCTAAGCCGATGAGGACTCCTGTTAAAACGATCTTCATGCTCACATTTAGTTTCGGGCTTAATTCAAGTCAAAAATGAAAAAAAGACCAACCCAACTTTAAGACTTTTTTTTCTGTGAAGAGAATTAATGTCAGATATGAATTTCATAAATATCTGTTTCATTTTACAAAATTATATTCCCAAAAAAAGAGATTGTTTAAAATACGATTCTCTTGAATGTTTATTTATTAATTTTCCATAACTAAAAAAGCAAAGCAAGGTTACAAATTTCATTGAAAAGTGGACAAAAAGTTCAAGAGGTCAGAAAATACCGCACCTCTTGAGCACTTATCTGAGAGACAATATTTATAACCAATGATGAATAGTTTAAACAAGTAGTTAGACAAATAGTTGACAAGTAGACAAATAGTTGAAAATTTCAGAAAAACCTAGAGGGTTCCGCCGACTCGAACAGCTCGGCACCCCAAAAGTTGTTTTTTTGATTCGGAAAAAAATGTCATTAATGTCGATTTTTGTATGGATATTGCAAATTATCTTAATAACAACATGTCAAAAATCTAAAGTTCTGAGACTCACATATTAGTGGAAAAATAACAATCCTGTTGCGTTCGTCAGTGTATTTCAGAGCAGACTCGAACAGCTCGGCATCCCAAAAGTTGTTTTTTTTTATTCGGAAAAAAAATCTAATTAATGTGGATTTTTGTATGGATATTGCAAATTATCTTAGTAACAACATGTCAAAAATCTAAGGTTCTGACACTGAATTGTAAGCAAATAGATAGGGCTCATAATAAATCTTTTAAAATTGTACAAGAAATGAGAACACTATTTTCCACTGCTGTACACAATTAGGGCAGCATGTTATCAGGAGTGGCTGGGGATGATGGGACTCCGGCCGCGCAGGTCAAGACAGGAGAAAGCTCAGTCAGGTCAAAAACTATACCTCACAGGTGTATAAACGTCAAACACGAAAAATGAATCGTTATTCCTATTTTATAAGAAAACTATTGTTTTTATGTGAAATAGAAGCAGAACCTTTTTTATAGAGAAATAAATTCTACACATTTTTCTATAAAATCTTAATTTCACTAAATTGAGCCGTTTCCGAAATAAACGCAAAAAACACATAATGGCCGCTATTGTTTATTATAAAATGTTTAGGCATTGTTCAATCGATTTAAGTTTTTTATATAATCATTAACAGCCTATGGAGAAGGGGTTTTGCTAATAATCAGCATGTTATGATTTTTTTCCTTTATCAAACCCTTCGTTGCCTGGCCTACATGCTTTTTCGCTAAAAAAGCCAAGGTAATCTGAGGGATACATTCATTATTTTTTTGATTTTATACATTGTCCCCTATTTTCGGCGTATTCTTACCCAGGGGTTCTATTCTCGAGTATCGTTCTAATATTTTAGAATGCTAAAAGGGCTGATTTTAGAATGGTTGGTGTGAATGTGTATTCTCGAGTTGCAATTGAGGGTTAGCATGCTAAAATTTTAGAACACTTTACAAAGAGTGGTCTATACCACTCTAAACGAAAAATAGAACACTAAAGAGACGAGAATTTGACATATTTTTGTAAAACTAACCTTAAAACGGAGTACGTCACATAAATAAGACAAGTGACGAGTTAGCATACACAGTGTTAAAGTAACCTAAAAAATTAATACATGACAACACCTATAACTTTGAAAACTGAAAACCCAAAAATGCAAATAAATATAATGTAATAAGCGCAACCATTAATCTGGGAAATTACCCTCGTGAAAAGAAAGACCAACTTTAGATCACATTTAGACTAGTTTCAAACCACGTTTGGTCGTTTTCTGGTCTTTTACCTTTCAGCCTATACCTGCACCAATTTTAGGGCATTGAAATAGACACCACTCTCTCTGTTAAAAAAGGATAGCTGTCTATATCAACAGACTAGCTATACCTAAAAGTCCCAAAGAACCTGAGATGATTTATTATTATTTACGAGATCTAGAAGGCTTCAACCAGTTGCCGTTATATTTATGGAACTCTGTCCCTCCTTCCATCTCGTCATCTCTTTCTGTTGAAACTTACAAGAAAGAGCGCCTCCTTTACAATCTATGACTCGTGATGAGCCTAATAATGAGGGGATATTGGGGGTTCAAACTGCCGGGACAAGAATATACCTGCCTATACTGTGATCTAAAGTTGGTCTTTCTTTTCACGAGGGTAATATGGCACTGCGTGGCGCGATAAATGCTATGTTTACTATACTTTTTCAAGCATTTGAAATCTGAAATTCGCCTTAAGCTTCCGATAACTGGCACACACACCTTAGTGATGTTAATTAAAAGTTAGAATTATATCACACCATGTCCTCTTTTGCATTGCTATAAGTGAAAAATATGCCAACTTCATAGTGCATATTTTATATGGATAACGTAAGTCCAATTTGAGAAATTACAATTTTCAAAATGTATTTAACCTTAAAAGTAACCATCGGAATATTACTCAAAAGTCAATAATTTACGAATGACTTATTGAATTCGAGGTATGTGATACATCAGAATAATGTAAAGCATCATTCCGTTACACTTTTTACTTGAGAATTTCATTATAAAAAGTCCCTTTACAAATATTTTGTAGAGATGGCGTACTATAATTCTAAGGAAAAATGAATTTTTTGAATCTCATATTAGGCCATGTCGAAACCAATTTTCCACATCAGCTAAAATACATTCATAATAGTATTAAAAGTTGTGCTAATGAGCTCTTGATTGATATCAGTTTGACAGTTGAGGGAAATGGCGCGTACGTCGCCAACGATAAACACAAACTGTTTACATCAAGCCCAAGCCGACATACCCCCAACGTTTCTCTTACTTCTGTACTCGCCACGGCATTGGTCTATTTATCGTTCCCACTTCAAAATACACATCGGCAACGTCGCACTACAAACGGTGCACTATTTTCCACTCTATTCCGTTTGAAACTGTTTAGAGCGGTGCTCCAGAATACAAACAGCGCTATAGAAATTTTAGTGTTCTAAAAGACCGTTCTAAAATTTTAGCATTCTAAAAAAGTAGATCGATATTCGAGAATAGAACCCCAGTTCAAGTAACTGACTGCGCCGGACCGCACAGTGGTATGAAATCAAAAAACGAGGTTCAAAATAACTTTTAGCTGGCAATTCTTAACCGATCTTGGGATTTTTTTAAGAAAAATTCAGCATTAAATTTTGAAGACATTTATGTAGCCTGATTCTTGATTTTTTTAAAACTTTTATGTTAATAAAAAGAGTGATAAAGAAGTCGATTTTTTCTTTTTTTTATGTTTGTTTATCTTCGTTAAACATTTTTTTCTATTACCAGCATTGCCAGACTTTATGCACGGGCGTAGTTGAAAGCAAAAAAAAAATTATCACATTCTGAAGTTAATCGTTATAAGCAAATTATCTTAACAAATAGGTTACACTATGGATCCTTCGTGTCCAATCATGAAAATTTGGCATCCGATAATTTTTTATTAATTTTATAAGCAAATTATATAAACAAATGCCTAGTGTGGACAATCAAAGGCCGAAACAAAACTTTTTTTCTCCTAATTCTTCTCAAATTATATCGCCAGTAATGTTTAGTAATGGAAAATTATCGATCAATATTTTTTATTAATTTTATAAACAAATTATATAAACAAACGCCTATTGTGGACATTTAAAGGCAGAAAGAAGTCGTTTTTTCTCTCAACTTTCCTCAAATTATTTCGCCAGTGATATTTAATGATAAAAAATTATCATCCGATATTTTTGATTAATTTTACAAACAAATTATAAAAACAAATGCCCAGTGTGAAAATTTAAAGGCAGAAAGAAATCTTTTTTTCTCTTAATTTTTCTCAAATTGTATCGCCACTGATGTTTAATTTTGAAAAATTATATTTCAATACTTTTGGTTAATTTTATGAACAAATTATATGAACCAATGCATAGTGTGGACATTTGAAGTCAGAAAGGAATCATTTTTTCTCTTTATTTTCTTCAAATTATATGACCAGTGATATTTAATTATGGAAAATGATCATCCTATATTCTTTAATAATTTTATAAACAAATGCCCAGTGTGGGCATCTAAAGGCAGAAAGAAATTTTTTCCTAATTTTTCTTAAATGATGTCACCAGCGAGGGTTTTTTTTATATACCATTAAGGCCATGTTATACATGAGTCACGTGACCTAAATTATCTATAAT
>CAKNXH010058472.1:0-10627 GCA_932178445.1 Andricus quercusramuli | reverse complement strand
TATTGACGAGATAAAAAGAAATGGTCTCGCAGCAAAGACAAATTTTCTATGTTCGAAAACATGGGATGAGCGAATTGGTTCGGGAAGTTTGAGTACATTTGCGACTCTCAAGAAACTATCGTTTCAAGGTTCATCTTTCGTGTCATAATTATAATTTGTGAAACTTTGCGTTCAACTCATCGCGGAACCTAGAAAATAATTCCGAAAATTTGTAGAGCTCATAAAATTAAGAGCGAATCTTAATCTTCAAATCTAGACCAAGTTGTCGTACACGAATAAGTGTTACGTGATAGCTGAGTAATCATGACAAATTTTTAGTCATGGAATGACAATTTCTGTGAAGATAAAAAGTCGAGATTCGCCCGCGTTTACTTCGTAACAGATACAAGGCCAAATCTTGAATATACTCCTTTTCGAATTTAGAAAATCTAACCCTAATTTTTAATTCATCATAAGATTATTAAGAGTTGTTCGCTTCCTAGTATAAACAAGTAAAGCATTTCTGGACAATACAGACTGACCGCTGGTATAGGAAAACCTGAAAATCATGAAAAGGTCGTAGGCTGCAATAGCGAATTTCGAATTTTCACTGAAAGCGGAACTTTGAAACTTTCGGAAGAATTCCGTTGCGCTTACGTGATGAAACTGATGCGATTTGGCGTCGAGAAATTATTTCCTATCTACTGTATTGTAATCTCACATAGAAGAGTAACTTTAAATACACCATTACAAGCCTATATTGATTTTTTCTTCTAAAATATTATCATCGGAGAATAAAAAAATTTTTCCATCTGTTTCCACAAAATAAAGCCTAGGGCATTGAAAAAATATATACGCCTTAAGAATGATATTACAGTAACTTTCATTGTGATTGCCAGTCATAGTGTGGAGGATGTTGGTTTACAGCTCGTTTACATATAATATTCTAAAATTCTTACTGATTGGATTATGACTGCCTATGGGAGTTTCATCTATTTCATCTTCGCTCAATAAGTTGACCACGCCGCTGTTTATATTTATTTTCGCCCGTCTTCCAGCGCCATTAATACGAGTATATATTCCACGAAGATTTGTATTATTATTCGTGAGTATTGCCAAATGTTCACCAGTGGATAATGGTGATACAATTTGCTCTTCAGTTGGCATGCTTACATATCTACTATGCGCTCCTCTCAGTTCAAGTGGTTTACCCTGAGGAAAAGTGTATCTTCGAATTTCAAACACCCTGTGCGGTTTCCTGAGGGGAATGAGCCGAATCAAACTGAGGTCTTCATGTGCACTTCTAATTACGATAGAAGGTGGAATCCTGGCAGGAGGAGACCTGGCAGGAGGAGAAGAAGATTCCCGACGAGGAGCAGATGGAATAGGGGCGCCATTAGGTAAGCAGCTTAATTGTGAACTTGATCCTGCAAGACGAAAGAGGATTAAATTCATTCCAACTAAGTTTGTACAGCATGGACTCTTCTTGGCGAAAATGCGAGGCAAGATCTTGAGGACGTTGGGTGAAGTGTTTGAAGTTGTAGGTTTTTCTACTGAAACTATAAGAATTAAAAAAATTCCCTACCAGTCAATAAATTCACTGTCATTTTTCGGCTTTCTCCCGGTTTCAAAACAAATAAAGCTCATTTAAATCTATGCGAGTAATATCCCAGGTATTGTGAATGGCAATTTTGAATGAAATTTCAGTTCTTTAACTGTCAGAGGTGATTGTCCAAAATAGAAGATAATGGTGACACACTGTGATGACTTACAAGTAGAAAAAGGATTATATAAATTTATTTTACTCACTAATAGAATCCAGAATAAAGACCATGGTGAAGATCAAAGTATAAACGATCCTCATTTTTCCAAAATACAGGGGAAAAAATAGCGCAGAATTTCCAGAACAGTGTGATTAATTATCATTGCGATGTATGTTGTATTAATACTATTCTATTTACTCATATTTTTCGCCTTCTTGAGTACAAATTCTTTTCAAAGTGTTTATCTGTTAGCCTTACTTGATTTATTGAATCTAATGGTGCTTAATTTCCCGTTTACTACATGTTTGCCCATGAAATCTTAGATACATTTTTCAAAGTAAATGATAATTAAAGTCTTCGCAACTGTCGCTTCAACTTTTATCATTTTTTTCCAGGCGATTTTCAAATCAGATACATCGATTTTTCCTAATTTCAAACTCCTTGAAGCATTATAATCGATTGAAAACTCCAAAGCACCTTTTCGAAACGAAAGTCATTTCCACGAATTTATGAGCCCTTATTATTTTAGATTTGTTTGACGAAAAATAATTTTCGAATTCGCAGCCAAAAATGCTCTTAAAGTACGGGAAATAGGGTGATTTTTCTTGAAAGTAGGGGGAATAAGAAAGTAAATTTTTAAAAGTAAAATTTATATCGATACTATATTGGGTTCAGTTTGAAACGCTTTAATCATGAATTTCAAAGAAAATAGTTAAATTTTTAATAAAAAAAGATCAATTTGCAAACAAAGGAAAAATAATTTTCTACCGAAAAAATAAATATTCAACCCAAAAACATGAGGTGTCAACGAAAAGTCAATTTTCTATAAAATTGCTGAGTTCTTACCAAATTGTTGAATTTTCAAGCTCAGAAGATGAATTTTCCACAAGAATGTCAATTTCTAAACAAATATTCCCGCACGAAATTTTGTGCGTGAATGTTAGGATTCACGCACACTTTGACTTTATCAGGAATCGGCCATTTTCTGATCGTTTTTTGGTGCACATACGGAGAACTTCCCGTACAGTGTTGCAGAAAGATAATTTTCAAATTTACATGAGTTAATTATGATTAGATAATAAGTATAAAAATTCTCATCGGTCGCAATAAAAAATGCAGGAATCGATTCACATCGACACAATAAGTCTTTATATGAACCTAAAAAATATATTCATTTAATATTATTCTGACAAAATTACGAAATTGAAATCAAGGCATCATAAAAAATGTGGAACTCACAATAAAATTCATATAAAGAATGATAAATTATGCGAATAATGTTCTTTTGTTTGCTGTACATCAGTTGTCATATGAAAAAATATATAATCAAACAAAGACTTCGTATTTCAGGCACGTGTATCATGAATATTAGTTTACCTCGAGAATCTGAGATCATTTTATAACATGATATCTAGTTTATTTCAATTGTTATAAAAATTATAATTGTTATATTCTAACAAATATAATGAAGTTATGTTATTTTAAGGAATATCTGTAGAAATTCAGGCGATGAAGGAAAATTTGAAACCGCAGAATCTAAAATTAAACCACTTCACTAAAAAACTTGTTCATAACAATAGTTTTCTCTAGAAAGCTTGAGATGGAACAAATATTTTAATAGACCTGATTAACTAAGTGCACGATATTTTTTATGCAGCAATGGCTAACTGCATATACAGACTCTATTTGAATCCAAAAATGTTCCTTTATTGCTGCAAACTAATGCCATTTGACGTTGGAACATTATCTCCCATCTACTGCAGTCTGGTCTCACATGATAAAGTAATTTTGAGTACATCATGATAAGCCTATATTGACTACGCCTCTAAATTATTTTCGTCGAAAAGTGATAAAACTTATTTATCTTTTCCCGCAAAATAGAGTCTGGGGCACTGCAAGAATATATAAGCATTAAGAATAATAATACTTTGACGCTTTATTGTGATTAAAAGTTATTTGCAGGATTTGGATTCGACATCGGATAATAACCAGTAATGTGTTTTGCTTTTACATTTTCTCAAATTGAGATATGATGAAGAGGATTTTGGTTTACAGCTCGTTTCCATATAATATTCTAAAATTCTTACTGATTGGATTATGGTTGCCTATGGGCGTTTCATTTATTTCATCTTGGCTCAATAAGTCAACCGCGCCGGTGCTTATATTTATTTTCGCCCTTGTTCCAACGCCATCAATACGGGTATATATTCCACGAAGAAATGTCTTATTATGCTCCAGTATTGCCAAGACGTCACCAGTGGGTGTTGTTAAAACATTTCGCTCTTCGGTAGGCATGGGCTTAGACGCACCACTCTTTCCTCTTAATTCTAGTGGTTTATCCTCAGGAAAAGTGTATCTTCGAATTTCGAAGAACCGATGCGGATTCTTGTCGGGAATAAGCCTAATAAATTTAAGTTGTTCAAGTGGACATCCGAGTATGAATGATGCAAGACGCCTGACAGGAGGAGGCCTGGACCTGGCACGATGAGAAGTCTCGGCAGGAGGAAGAGTTCTTTCTGGGGAATGTCTGCCTGGAGAAGAAGAAGATTCACAGCGAGGAGCAGATGGAATAGGTTCACCATTAGGTAAGCAGTCAAACTGAGAACCTAATTCTGCAAAAAGAAAAAGGACTACATTTTTATTTAACTGCGTTGATATATCAGAAACTCCTTGTAGCAAAGTGCCGAGGCAGGACTTTAAGTACATTGGGAGAAGTTTCTAAAGCTGTAAGTTCTTAATAAAAGGAGATATTTCAGGTTTCATTCGTGTGCAAAACTACAAATATTGCTGACGTTTTGTGAACATTGCAGTACACTTCTTCAGGGCTAACTTGAAACGTGAAAAGATTCAGGTGGTCCCTGAAGAAGTGAACTGCAACGTTCGAGAAACATCGGCAAGATTCGTAGCTTCGCACACGATTAAAATCCGAAACACCTCCTTTCATTATGATGAATCATTGTGAAAGCATTCAATCTATTACTGTGAGTTCTTCTAAAAAAAAACTGTAAGAATTAACAACATTCACTACCAGTAAATAAATTCAATGTCATTTTTCGGGTTTCTTATGATCTCAAAAATAGTGAAGCTCATTCCAATTCACGCAAATGAAATTTGAGGCATTTTGAATTGAAATTTCAGTTTTTAACCAAAAAAAGGTGAGGAGGTAATCTCCAAAATAGGAAATTGGCATCACTCTGTAATGACTGTTCAGTAGCAAGAGGATTATATTAATTCACTTCACTGACCAACAGAATTAAAAATGAAAACCATGGTGAAGATCTGAGTATGAAAGATCCCCATTCTCGCAAAACACAAGAAAAAAAGAATAACCCAGAAGTTTGAGAACAGCGTAACTATTTATCATTACAATGTTCCATGTATATATATTGCTCTGAGATTATTATATTTTTCACCTTCTTGAGTTTAAATTGTAAAGAGCTTAACTCTTAGCATTACATGATTTATTAAATCGAGTGGTGTTTAATTCCTCGCACGTTTATTGCCCTTTTACCTTGAGAAATTCAGATAATTTCTTTGAAAAGTAAATGCTCATATAAGTCTCTTCAGCTGTCGCATTGACCTTTATGATTTTGTTCAAGACCGTTTCTAAGTCCATTGCATTATTTTTCCATAATTTCGAACTTTTTCAAGCATTGTGAGGAAACTTAGGGTCCGATCGA
The DNA here is from genome assembly GCA_932178445.1 of Andricus quercusramuli. Taxonomy (NCBI): domain Eukaryota; kingdom Metazoa; phylum Arthropoda; class Insecta; order Hymenoptera; family Cynipidae; genus Andricus; species Andricus quercusramuli. Next base: position 5,205 of record CAKNXH010058472.1, on the reverse strand, counting down.
AAAACGCAAAACACTGTTTCCAGATGTGAATTTTTCAAAGATAAAACTATCATAGGTACTGTATTGATCAACTCTCAAACAAAGAAAAAGTAATTTTCTACAAAACAATTGATTTTCAACCCAAAATATAAAGCTTGCTTACGAAAAGTTAATTCCTTATAACAAAGCTAATTTTTTTTTTGCGAAATTGTTGAATCTTCAAATCAAAAAGATGAATTTTCAACTAGAAAGTTAATTTTTGAATAAATACGAGAATTTCCCACCCAAGAACTACGAAATTCTGGGAATATATTTGTATGAAGAAAAATGTACTTGATTGAATGAAATTATCGTACTAAGTACGTCCTATAGAACATTTTTTCAAACGAAGTGTTTGACGAACACTACCTGTGACTTATACTCCCACTTGGCGAGAAATGTCGAAAGCTCTTGGACTCCTTGTTTTAGAAAAAAACTTAATTTATAAAAATAAAAGCAGCTTGAGATAAAACAAATTGTTTATTAGTTTTAATTAGCTATACTGGTAACTGAATATATAGACTTTATTTGAATACAAAAATGTTCCTCTATTGTTGGAAACTGATGCCATTGGACGTTGAGGCATCATTTCCTATCAACTGTAGTATGGTACATTTTCTTAAATGTAATCATAGTGTGGAGAATTTTGGTTTACAGTTCGTTGACATGTATTATTCTAAAACTCTTATTGATTGGATTACAGTTGCCTTTTGGAGTTTCATTCATTTCATCTTGGTTCAATAAGTTAACCGCGCCGCTGTTTGAATTTATTTTCGCCCGTTTTCCAAAGCCATTAACACGAGTATATATTCCACGGAGAATTGTATTATTATACGTCAATATTGCCAAGACGTCACCATTGGATGTTGTTAAAACAATTTGCTCATGGGTTGGCATAGGCACATATGCACCACGTACTACTCTCAATTCTAGTGGTTTACGCTCAGGAAAAGTGTACCTTCGAATTTCAAATACCCGGTGCGGTTTCTTGAGGGGAATAAGCCGAATAAAACTAAGGTCTTCAAGTGCACATCTAAGTAGGAGTGAATTCCCAGAAGCCGTAGTGCTATATCTCCGCCACAAACGAAGAGAAGCCCCGTACAGACCATCGGCCCGGGACAATGAGGTGCAGGGCGTTCCGTGAGGCAACCCCGGCGAGGAAGTCTCAAGGACGCGCTGCCTAGAAGAACAGTACCCAACTAGGATGCCGATGATGATTGGATGATGGATGATGATTGGAAGAACGCCAAGCTGGCGCTCAGAAGTAGAAGTCGAAGTGAGACTTCGTGGCCTTACCCCCATGTCCTTGAAGTAATGGGAAAGCGATTCCACACTCAGAGCGTAAATGCATTCTCACCTCTTCTACAAAAAAAAGAAAAAAAAGAAGAAAGGAGTGAAGGAGGATATCTGCCAGGAGGAGACCTGGACCTCTCACGTAAACAAGGCACAGAATGAGGAAGAGTTCTTTCTGGAGTACGTCTGCCAGGAGAAGAAGATTCACGACGAGAAGCAGATGGAATAGGAGCACCATTAGGTAAGCAGTCAAATTGTGAACTTCATTCTGCAAGAAGAAAAAGGATGAAATTCGTTTCAGTTAAGTTGGTATATCATAAATTAGGTTGTTGCTTCAAGAACACCTTGTAACAAAATTACAAGGCAAGACTTGGGGGATATTAAGTGAAGTATTTAAAGCTGTATGTTCTTCTAATAAAACCATAAACATTAAACATGTTCCCTACCGATAAATAAATTCAGTGTCATTTTTCAGCTTTCTCCCGGTCTCAAAAAAATGAAAGCTCGTTTAGATTCACGCGAATGAAATCTCAGGCATTGTGGATTGCAATTTTTAATGAAAATCCAGTTCTTTAACCGAAGAAGGTGAAAATAGAATTCAGAATATAGACCATGGTGAAGATCAGAGTATGAACAATCCTCATTTTTCTCAAAATACAGGAAAAAAAGAATAACGCAGAATTTTCATAACAGCGGTATTAATTATTCTTACGATCTTTCTTGTATATATACCATTCTAAGATACTTATATTTCTCATCTTCTTGAGTACAGATAGTATTTAAAGTGCTTATCTGTTAGCCTTACTTGATTTATTGAATCAATTAATACGCTTCTAAGTAACTGTTAATCTACACGTTGTAACATTATCGTTTCTCTAACGGGCGATCAATTTTGTGTTCATCAATATTTTTGAATTTAATTATAACTGCACTTCGCTGATTTTGGTTAAGGATCTCAAATTTACTAAAAATTATACTAATTTTTAGTAAATTTGAGATGTTGCATTTTAAACTTATCTCAATGGTATTTATTTTCATAGAGACATGCATTCAATTTGCGTTTACTTTTTTCTGTCCAGTAAACTGCAACCAACGATATAAGTTGATTCCAATACTGATAGAATATAAAAATTAGCCCAACTATTTTATAACTAAACTTGATGAGTAGATCAACAACAATTGAGTAAGATTAATTCTTACAATAAAAGTTCCCACTAAAATTTAAATCATTATTTGACAACGAAAATGAACAATTGTAAATTCACTCAAGGCAGAGATTATTGCGTAAATTTTTCGATTTGAATTTAGTTTCGGAATTTATAATTTTTTTTATAAATTGGATTCTCCTTTCCTTCCTTCTTTAAGAGACTGAGATACCAAAACTTCGTTCACACAACGAGGTCTTTATTGTTAGATAAAGTGCAATGTCGTTACGAATTCAATTCTGGCTCTATTCATTTTGAAAAATGAAAGTAAAATTTCCCATTCGAATTTCGATAGTTAGTGCAACCATGCACAATGACGTCTTCATCGTGAGATAAATTTCAAAGTCGTTACAATGAAAATTGCACACACTAAATTATCATTCTTTTAATTCCCCACACTAAAGTGCAAACGTGCATAACGAGGTCTCCACAGATATGTGGATTTCAAAGTCGTTACAAAATTTGGCACCACACTAGTAAAATAATTTTGAAACAAATTTAAAACCCAAAGACTTACGTCCAACCATCCGAATTCTTATAAATTAGGATAGATTAGTATACGAAGTTTTTAATTAATCCAGGAGAATCCGTCAGAGGTGGCGTCGGTTCAATGACGCTCATTCAATTTGAATTTCTGTTTTCAATGACAGATAGATCATTGAGACCAATAGAAGCTCCTTCCTCGTAGAGGGTCGAGTAAGAAGAGATCGGTACTGATACCGGGATCGATATATAAAGTGCATTGGTCCCACGCTCCCCTACTGATTAGCCGATGGCGCGCGCAATAGATCGTATGATCGAATAATTTCGTGAATCATCCCATCGGTTCACCTGCTTATCCACATATGAGTCAGGGGCGTATCAATATAAATATTCAACCGTAGGTTCACGATTTTGTTCTCATTATGGAAATAGAACGGACCGTCTCAGAGTTTTACTCAATTCCTTATTAATGTGCAATTCAAACGTCAAGGTCATTCATTTTCCGATGAAAATAATTCTATTCGGACCATAGTATAGAAACTCTCAATTCCTTTCATAACTTAGTGTGTAAACTTTCATCTCAGATAATATCTACAAATTTTCCACCGATATCCTGAATGTGATCGAACATATGAACAAACTTTTATTTGTCAATTATTTTCCGATATTCACCATTTATTTTCATCTAATTCGTACAGCATCATCCATCCCACTAAATTCATTGCGGACTCATCATTGGATTGGTAGAATGTGCGCCAAGTGCACCTTCGCATGTTTCTCTAAAGTGGAAATCCGAGTGAGAATGAAGAAAAAGGACGCCTGGCAGGAGACCTGGACCTGGCACGAAGAGAAGGCTCTGCCGGAGGAAGAGTTCTTTCTGGAGAATGTCTACCAGGAGAAGGCGAACATTCACGACGAGGAACAGATGGAATATGGCCGCTATTAGGTAAGCAGTCGGATTGTGAACTTAATTCTGCAAGAAGAAAGAGGATTGAATTTTTGTCAACTACTGTAATATTTCGGCTTTCTCCTAGTCTCAAAAAAACTGAAGCTCATTTCAATTCACGGGAATGAAATCCCAGGAAATGTGAATTGCATTTCAGTTTTTAACCGAGAAAAGGTGGAAAAGTGACTTTTTAAAATAGGAGAAATTGGTGACTCTATGATGACTCTTAAGTAGCAAAATGATTATATTTATTTATTCTATTCACCAATAGAATTCAGTGTAACGAATGTGCTGAAGATCACAGTGTGAACGATCTTCATTTTTTCAAAATACTGGGAAAAAGTAACGCAGAATTTTCCGAACATCATAATTAATTATTATTGCGTTGTTTGATATATATGTGTACTGCTCCGATACTTATATTTTTTATCTTCTTGAGTATAGATTATGAAGAGTTTATCTCTTAGCATTACATGATTTATTAAATTCAGTGGGGTTTAATTCCTCGCACTTTTATTACGTTTTTACCTTAGGTAACTAATATAATATTTTTGAAAAGTAAATGCTAATTAAAGTCTCTTCAACTGTCGCATTAACTATTGTAATATTTTTAAAGATCATTTTTAATCAGTTACGTCATTTGTTATTATATTCTAGCCCAAAATTTTCTCAAACTAGGGAAAATAGGGTGATATTTACGAAAACAATTGATTTTTAACCCAAAAATATGAAGTTCCAGAAAAAAGTCAATCCCTTATAACATAGCTGATTTCTTGACAAATTTGTTGCATTTTTAAACAAAAAAGATGAATATTCAACAAGAAGGTTGATTTTCAATTGAATAGTAGATCCAAGATAGTTGAATTTGCTACGCAAAGAAATGAATTTTTAACAAAATAATTGAATGTTCAACCCAAAAAAAATGTCTACAAAACATTTGAATTTTCAAACGAAAGAATTAGTTCTAACAATAAAGTTGATTTTAAAATGACTAGTCCAATTTCACTGCTCAACAAAATATAACCTATTTGTTAACGGAATCAGATATATCATTTTCAGAGTAGTTCTCTGTGCTGAATCCGAATATGAAAACCTCTTCGACATATATTATACAGTCTGTGAGTTTCTTCTTAATAAATGCTGGCAAGAAACCAGAAACTACTGACGCCATTTCATATCTTAAATGCTGAGACAATCTATCGTGAAAAGATATTATTGACGAGATAAAAAGAAATGGTCTCGCAGCAAAGACAAATTTTC
>CAKNXH010058470.1:103048-132262 GCA_932178445.1 Andricus quercusramuli | reverse complement strand
AACTTTAAAAAAATATACTACTTATTGCAAACGTGGACAGAAGGCGACTTCAAACGCATCGTCTTTCGGTAGCCTGCAGTTAACTGCCACTGAACAACGATGCGCTTGACGTCGCCTTCAGCCGAAGTTATCGATAAGTATTATATTTTTTTAAAGTTTTTAATGTTGCAAGAAAAACTATTGCGATTACTCCGTGACCTTTTAACGCAAAATTTCACGTTGAATCCGAATTTCAACAAGTGGAATGTTCATCCCTTCTACAAAAAAATGATTGGATCCGATTGCGAACGATTGAAAAAAATTTTCAATCGTTCCCAATTGTGTTTCTTAATCGGGTCGCACCGATTCGGAACGATTGAGTCCGGCTATCGTTTCCTATCGTTCTCAATCGGGACTCGAGATGAAGTAAATCTGCCATTATGTTGGTGGCAGCACATTGATCTCGCGGGAATTATTTGAAAAAGTGTATTCACTTTTTTTACATCTCTGTAAATGATAACTTTTAAAAAGATGTAAAATTGTTGAATAATTCCCTCGCGATCAAGGAGCAGTCATCAACATATTTGCAAATGACTTATTTTGTAGTAATTTGCATTAGATTATCATATTATTTGTCATTAACATGTTAATTTGTTTAATCTGGTTGCGGCTTATTTTTTTTTTAATTTTGATACCTAAGTATAATAATTAAACACGTTATTAGAAGTTATTTTTCTAATAAATTAACTGTGTTATTTTATTTTCATTTTGAAATTTAGGTTGAAAATTATATTAAAAAACCCCTTCATCGGTGTAACGGGGTACCCGGGTATCCACCTCCCTTTTTTCAATTTTTTTAATTCTTAAGAAGAGAACTAATGATCCGCGCATTAAGGATCCATTGAAGCTGCTTGCCAAATTGTTCTGTAGCACAGAACATCCCAAGTCATATTTCCCACCCCGTAATAATAATTTTAAAAAACCCCTAAGACCAGTCCTACCACCTTTACCTGAACAAATCCGAAGTCCTTCTACAGAAAACACTCAAATAATTGAAAAAATTTTAATAATCACCCCAGTCAACTTCAGAAAACCAGGAGTTATATTCTCCACCCTATGATAATATTGAACAACCCCCTAACACCACCGCTTCCACTTTTGCCCTAATAAATCGGAAGAGCATCCACGTAAAATACTCAACAAATTTCAAAATTTTAAATAATCACACAAGTTACCTTCAGAAAACTTCGGACTATATTTCCAACCCCATTATAATATTCAGTAACCTCTTAAGACCACCCCTTCCACTTTTAATTCGATAAATCCTCAATTTCTCCACGTGAAGCACTAAAAAAATATTTAAAAAATTGAAATAATCATCCAAGTCAACTTCAGGAAACCAAAAATTATATTTCCAACCCCATAATATTTAACAGCCCCCTAAGACCACCACCAACACTTTTAATTCGATAAATCCTAAATGTCTTCACGTAAAACAATGAAAAAATATTTAAAAAATTTAAATAATCATCCAAGTCATCTTCAGAAAACCAAAAATTATATTTTCAACCCCATGATAATATTCAACAACCCCCTAAGACCACCACTACTACTTTTACCTTAGAAAATCCCACAGCCTTTACGTAAAACACTCAAATAATTACAAAAATTTTAATAATTACCCCAGTCAACTTCAGAAAACTACAAGTTATATTCTCCACCCTATGATAATATTCAACAACCCCTTAAGACCACCCCTTCCACTTTTGCCTTAGTGAATCCGAAGAGCATCCACGTAAAACACTCAACAAATTTCAAAATTTTAAATAATCACACAAGTTACCTTCAGAAAACTTCGAACTATATTTCCAACCCCATATTATAATATTCAATAACCCCCTAAGACCACCTCTTCCACTTTTAATTCGATCAATCCTAAATGTCTCCACGTAAAGCACTAAAAAAATATTTAAAAAATTGAAATAATAATCCAAGTCACCTTCAGAAAACCAAAAATTATATTTCCAACCCCATAATATTTAACAGCCCCCTAAGACCACCACCACCACTTTTACCTGAACAAATCCGAAGACCCTCCACGTGAAAGACTCAAAAAATTCAAAAGATCACTGAATCCAACTTCAAAAAACACCAAATTATATTCTCAACTGCACGCGTTTTTAGTCGGTCTTTAGGGTTAGGTTTCCGATCGACGTCTCTATGCACGTACCCGATTGAGAACGATTCAAACGCTTGTTCTGATTGAAAACGATTGAGAACGATGAACAAAATTTGTCCCTATTAATACCAATTCAAAACGATTCACATGGTAATTGATCTCAATCGCGTCCAATCATTTTTTTCTAGAAGGGATCTTTCTTTTTTAATAAGTTTTTCTTGCATGATACGCAGAGGATATACGATGTGGATACTATAAGGATACGTTGTAGCGTATCCGTTCCGTTCGTTCGATCCGCCAGGGTTTTTTCAAAAGTTTTTCTTATTCTTAAAATTTTACATTTCATTTAAAGTACTTGATCAGTTAATCGAACAGAAAATTCCGTGATACTAGTGATAACTATACATAGTGTGATCTGTAAATGTCAGGTATTTTTTCGAGCATGCTTTTTGTTTTGAGAATTGTAATATTAAATTAAATGAAAATGTTGTTTCAATTTTTTTAGAGTAAATTTGTAGTACTGGAGAGCCCTGGCGCTATACTTGACCAATAAGTTTTTCGACAAATTCTATAATACTAACCAGTGCCAAAGCCAAAATATAAACTAAAATCTGCGTCAACCAGCGATAATTTCTATTGAAGTAGGAGCAGTCGATTTATTGCTCTATGACAGTTTAACATTTTTGATGATATGCCCGGTAAGAAGAAAAGAATTCAAAAAAATTCAGAATCTGAATTCTCATTAATACGTGAATTTTCCTCCATCGAAAGTTCCACCATCGAGTAGACAAAAAAAGAAAAACCTATTCATTTTAATTAATAATGTCACTTTTAAGGCGCAACTGTGAATGGAAGTAAATTCATTTTTTAAATGAATAAATATTGTATTACATTTATAAATTACAGGTGAAAAAAAAAGAATTTGGGTAAATTATGTGAACATTTTTTTTATTAATCTGTTTAACAGAAACATATTTCGACCGATTTCATATGAAATCTGTCTTGGAACACATTTAAATTATATTAAAATTATTTTTTCATGTACGTGCATGGATTACACAACCACAAAAAAAGTATACGGAGCCAAAAACGATCTATCCAGCCAGGGGCCGCTTCAGACTGTCAGCCGCCCGGAGGCAAATTTCAATTTGCCGCCCCTTTTAATATGAATTTTAAAATCAAAATATCTAGAACTATTCTAATTGAGAATTATAATGATAATTAAATGAAGAATAAATCATAAGAAGAAATGATAATAATGATTAATAATCATAATGAATAATAATTATTGATAATAAACATAATGGATACTAATAATTATTATTAATAATTATGATAAATAGTAATAAATCATTTATAAATAAATTGACAGTTAAATAAATTAATACATTATATCCTAATTATATTCAGAGGGAAAGTAATCATGTGAAGTAGATCTTGTTATTGTTGAATGAAATATGCATTTTACAAGAACCATCAAGATAATTCAACAACAATCAGCAATCAACAATTCACATAGTTTCAAGTAATAGGTTGACGTCTCGCTTTCGCTAAAGCAAAATCACGGATGATTGATTCACAATTAATTAAATCTAATATGTCCTGCTCTATAGCTATAGTAGCTAAAGCTGATCGACATTCGTGCATTCGGCATGGTATTACGTAGATAATTTTTAATTATCTTCGGTTTCGAAAACGACCTTTCAGCACTTGCGATGGAAACGGGTAAAGTAAGGAGGATTCGAAAAGCAACGTAAGTGTGTGCATAAACTGGCTTTAGGCAGTTTTCGTGAATTTAATGCATGGTGGAATCAGGCGCGGATCCAGAGGGGGGGCCACGGCGGCTTGGCCCCCCCCAAAGCCCAGACCCGAATTTTTCAAATAAGATAATTGAAGTTTACTATCCCACCATAAAGAAACTAATTCGGGAGGATTGCGGCGAGTTAACGTGCTTAAATTCGCCCGAATTCTGCTTTCTGATTCGTTGAAACGAACTGAGCCAGCGCGAATTAAATGCTTGTCAATTTGCCTTAATTCGTGGTCAAGGTAATTTCGAAAAAAATTAATAAAAATTGCATGCATCGAGTCTCGAACCAGCGATCCCAAGTGTGTAAGTCCAGAGGACAACACTGAGCTACAGAAAACATTAATATATATTAACAACAAATCCTATATGCGCCCACGCTTGAGTTATACCTTAAGAATTCGATTGAATAGGCCAGTTTTTAAGTGTATTCGCGCTGCGAATTCTGGCGAATTGGAGCTTGACTTACAATCTAGCGGATTAAAATGAATTGGCCGACACTGAAATTTTTGACACTTTCAAATGAATAAGGTCCCCTAAAATATTTTCGCTGAATTCAGACAAATAGGATATTTTAAGACTATATTACTCTGCACGAATTTACACACATAAAAAGCAAGAAAATTGCCATCACGATTACTGGGACTAAGGTCACGATTACTGGGATGTCTACCTTAACTGCATAAATTAAAAAATGGGAAAATTAGTGTAATTAAAAAAAAAAACTAAAACATAAGGTGTCAAAATACTTTTAAAAAGAAGTCAAAAACTTCGGAGAAAGCTTACTATTTTGAAATTTATCAATATTTTTAAAAACATTAAAATGTGTTTGCTATATTGAACAGAAATTTCACAGAAAAAACAAAGCGTGAATCTAACGCTAATTTCAGGGTACCATTTCCCTTCAAAAAAAATTAGTCTTGGTAGTGTGAATGGTACCACTACAAAAGGTATCGTTTCCCTTGGATTTGGGGTATAAAAAGTCACCTGTAGTCAATTTTTTTTACAGTTTTTGCGGCAAAAATAATAAGTGATAGTTTCGTAGCCCAACTCCGAGCGAGATGGAACCCCATGTTAAAATTAGGTGCAGCAAAATTTATCCCAGAGTTTTTATTGTGTTAATTTAAAAACTTCAATGTCCGGGAAACCAGGAGATGATCAGAATTTTTTGAGAGCTGGAAATAACAGTGAATTTATTTTTTGACCGGTATTTTTACAAGTTTTTCAAAGAAAAACCTATCCAATCATTTGAAATATCACAAATTTCATGTCACAAGATATATAATGCAATTCAACATAAGTTTCATTTCAACTTCTTTTTAAATGCTAAGTTCAGTTGTTAACTTTTTCAATTATGAAATCATTCAGTTTGCAATGTGGAATTCGAAAATCTTTTACGATCCAAATTTTCCATTTTACATCTTTATTTTTGAGGGTACATTTTCAATTAAAAGAATGTTGAAGTGCAGTTTTGAAGACTTACACAATACACGATTAATATCTTTCGAAACTGAAAATTTTCGACAAAAAATGTTTTAAGTTGATCAACTGTAAATATAAATTAAGTAATGATTTTAAAAATTAAACTGTAGTTCGTGTATTCGCAATTGAACAATAATTGATTGATTTTATAGCACGATTCTGAATCTGATGAAATTAAACAATTTACAGATTTTGACGTTAAAAATTGAACTGTTTTAATTCGAAAGCCGTAGTAGTTAACAAAATGTAAACTTCCGATTGAAACTTTATAAATTATCTGCTGTTTCAGTCTAAAATATACCATTTTTAACGACTTCAATTATGAAAATTATTAATTAAAAAAAAACAACAATTTTTTAATAGTCAGCAAAGTTTGACTGTTTATTTAAAATGAACAATTATAAATGAAATACTGAAATCCGAACAATTTGAAACTGAATTGTTTGAAACAGAAAGCCTTGAATCGTTAAAATTTCGGAGAGCTGAACGTTACAATGTTAATTTTAATTGTTCTAATTTAAAATTTTGTATTTGCAAGTGAAAATGTTGAATATTGATGTGTAAATAACAAATAAAAATGTATCCATTCAGAAAAAATTCGAGTAAGCTGAGGAGATATATTTAGAAGTTTTTAAATAAAATTTTGAAGCTTTTAAGGATTTTGTAAGGTCTTAAGATAATACAAATATTGTTTTAAGATTCGTGGGAAAATTTTCGAATGATTTTTATTTTAAAAAATTAATTTCAACAGAATATTTAAAAATATTTTAAAACGGACGCAAATTTTGATGAACAAATAAAAATTGAACAGTTATAAATTTGGAAAAAATTGATTTTCTAGTAAAAAAAACAACATATTTTTAAGAGAACGTTTTAAAAGATTTCAAAAAAAATTTAAATGTATAAATAACAATTGAATAATCATTCATTCAAAGCGATTTAAACTTAAAATAATTCAACTTCTAATTTAAAAAGTGTTCAATTGAAAAAAATTATAATTTTTCAATTTTTCCAGGATTTCAACCGGGAATATGAATATCGCAAAGAGTGGAAATATACGCCTAAATTTTGCTCTTTAAAAATAATCGTTTTATAGTTTATGCTTGACTTCGAAAATTGTATGAGTATTTTATACTTGTTAAATAATGATTATACCATGACATGCAAGACGCAGCTTTTAAATATAAAAACATGGTTTTTATTGAAACATTTGTTTATTATGTTTATAAGATTTGTGAATAATATATTTTTATAATTTTTAATAAACATTCAAAGCAAATAAATAACTATAAAATGATTATTACCTTCTCCCCCTCCCCCTTAAGAGTGGAGGGGAAGGGGAATTATTGGATGGCCCCCCCTAAAGCCCTTCTCTGGATCCGCGCCTGGGTGGAATGATGAAATTGAGGCAGCCCAACAAGAAAAAAAAGAAACGTACAAGATAACGTTGAACATCACAGGTCTTAGCGATGAGGAGAGAAATACACTTGAAAATGATTACAGACACAAAGAGAGGAAGTTAAATAAAGATAAAAACAGAACAGAAGAAGAGAAGAAAATACGAAAAGACTTTAAAGGAACCATGACACTATTATTTAAAGAGATGAAGGAAAGTAAAAGTACAGAGTTTTTCGGCATGAGAAACAGCAAAGGTGAAATGCTATATGATACAGACGGGATAATAGACGCTTTGGAAGACTCTTCTAAAGAATTACCAGAAGGTGAAGATTTAGGGCAGCAGAACTGCGATGTAGAACATATTGCATTAGAAAACCCAATTGAAGAAGTCTGTGTCACTGAGGTTAGAGATATAATTAGGAACATAAAAAACGGCAAGGCTGCTGGTGTAGACAGTTATAAAATATATTTGAAAATGTTTGTTCGTTGGGTAATGAAAATAACGGAAGAAAAGATATGGAAAGTCCAAAGTGGATTTATATAAGTGTGGATCAAATATCTAGCTTAAGGAAGACCAGAGAAAAAAGTTTGAGAGTAGGGCAGAAAGTTTTCTGTGCATTTGTTGATCTAGAAAAAGCATTCGAATAGGTAAATAAAAGTGAACTTTGGCAAGTCCTTAAAGAGTACAGAGTCAATGGATGGCTCCTAAAAGCAATAAAAACAATATATACAGGTAGTAAAGCAGTGTAAGAGATAATGCGAAACTGAGTGACTGGCTCGATATTGTGCAAGGCGTGAAATAAGGATGCGTTATGTCCTTATGGCTATTGATCATATTTATGGATAAGTGTCTAAGAATTTCCCTCTTCGATGAAGAAGATTTAGATCTCAAGACAGTGAGGGTACGTGCGTTAGCTTTCGCAGATGACAAGATTTTTATGCCAGAATCAATCGAGTACTTACAAAGAATGCTGAATGAACTAATACAAGCATGAAGAACATGCCTCAAAATTAACGCAAATAAACCAAAAATCATGGTGTTTAAAGGAAGAAGTGAGAAAACAATGTGAAAAATTGTCCTAAATGATGAGGGATTAGAACAAGTTGATAGGTGCGTATATCTGGGTAGCCTATTCACTAGCAAAGGAAAAATAGATGGAGAGTTAGATAGGCGCATAAATGAGGGTAAGAAGCTTACCGGTAGAACAGGGCCCATTCTCAAAAATGAAAACATATAAAAAAACTCAAATGGTCATACCTCATTCTATATTTGTACCGACAGTACTATACAGTACTGCAATGTTCACGAAACGTCGGTAAGATTCCTAGTTTCGCACAGGATTAAAACCCGAAAAAGCTTTCAATTTTAAACTTATTGTAATGGATCATCGTGAAAGCATTACATTTATTATTACGAAACTTTATTATTTATCATATTCATATAAATTTTATTAATATTTATAAAAATATTATCGTCATGAAATTTTTCAATCATGTGGTGAGTACGATCATTATTTGAAACTTTGATCCTTTTTGCACCAAGTTTGGTGTTATTATGAGAAGAAAATTATCAAATTTACATTATTAAATATAAACAAACTTTCGCAACATCTCAACAAATTGGCTTACTCATTTTCAACTTTTGAAAATGGTAACTGAGTGTAAAGGTAAAATCATTACAGTTCGCTTGAAAACATTCCTTATATTCATATTCCTGGACTTGCTCAACAGCTTCTGCAACTTGATCACTTACAGCCAGAATAATCACTTGTGTATCATCACTTTTTTTTTAATATTCAAATAATGAATAATTTTTTTCATTGGCTTCATCGCGTTCAGATTTTCGCTTCCGATATTGAGCACCTGAGAGGCGTTTCGCTTTGCGATCAGCCATCTCAAAATATGCAAACTTTTTTCTCACACGATGTGAACTTCAGAAAAATGTTGTTCTTAATGAACAAGTGCGCTTTAACGTATACACACTGAAACTTGCAGGTCGGTTTTCTTGAACCATGGTGGGGGGATTGCTTTTCCTCTATCTTTTTGATGGTTACTTTCCACGGGTGTCTAGCCAAAATTGTTCCTTCCGCAATTATGATTCGCTTGTCAACAGCCCTTATGCATAAGAAACTACTGTTTCGCTGATACTTGGACTGAGTACTACTAACTTTATTGCTTTAGAGTTTAGCAGCATTACAGTTCAAGAAGTGGATCCACTTTATTGTCGATGCCTGCACTTGCCGAATTAGTTTTATTATCATAACATTTTAATTAACTCATTCAATCTAGACTTCAGACTTTCCTAGAATCCATCTTGAGAAATTTTAGACTTCTTATTTTTTTGTCAATAAGTATATGAAACGATCTTGTCAAGCTGTCGCCCCTTGTCCCTTGAAATGCAATGCACTCATCTCGTTCAGATTTTAGACTCTCCTAGAACCCAATTTAACAAAACTTAAACAATTTTATTTCTGTCATTGAGTATATGAAGCTATTCTTTAAGCGACCGCCGCCCCTCGCCCTTTGCGCCCGGAGGCGGCCGCCTACTCTGCCTCCGCCTGTAGCGGGCCCTGTATCCAGCATAGTCGAAATAAAATTTTTGAAATTTCCTGCCTACCTTTTTTTTTATTTGAATTTGGATTTTTGGTTTAGGTTAAATTTTGCAACTTGACTACTAAACATCTGAAACCGTTGTTAAGGTTTAGAGAAGGAGAGGAGATGTTTAGTAGCCAACTTGCAATTAGAAAGAATTAAAATAATCGAAAATAAAGCATGTAAGTATGAAATTAAAAATAACCATGACAAACCAAAATGAAATTTTCAAACTTATGTTGCACACGGAGGAATAGAAATCATGCAAGTGCACGCATTTTGTGGACGGATTAGAAAGAATTTAATTAATCCAAAATACAGCAACATAAGTGAACACACGTGGCGTTCGCCAAGGGAATAGAAAAGAATTGGTTTCGGAGATAAACCTATTCTTTCGTTGGGCACTTCTCCCGATGGAAAATTAGCACATTCAAAAAAATTAAATAATGCTCACTCTTTCGTTTAAATATGAAAGTATTAATTTTTTTGAATTCTTCTCTTCTTACCGGGTGGTCAAATTACAACACTCCAGATAACAAACGTGCCTGGACCATAACCCGACCGATGGGCGTCAGACCGACAAGCGTCTAGAGATACGCCTGCAACTTTCCTTCCTGATTCCGCGCTTGCCCGTGACTGTGGCGCCGATTTCAAAAGCTTGGCTCGCCTCTATCGGTGCCCTCAGCTTGCGTCCGGCACGTTTATACATATATATATCTCATATAATTTATAGAATACATTAATTGAACTTTTCAATCATGAAATGTATAAATATATTAGAATACATTAATTGAACTTTTCAATCATGAAATGTACGATTATAGTAACAGCTTGCATGAAAAAATGAAATTAATGAAACCTTTCAAGATTCAAATATGATTAACAATTTGAAAAACCTTTTTTGGAGATGAAAATCTATTTGTTAACTGAAAATTTATCTGTTAGGCTGAAAATTAACATTTCTTGAAATTTCATATTTTTGGGTAGAAAATTCAAACAATTTAGTAGAAATTCAACTGTTTCGTAGGAGATTCTTTGTTTTTATTTAACGAAAACTAAACTATTCTTTTCTTTACATTTATTAACTACTTGGTTCAAAATTAATGTAGTTTGTTGAGAATTTGTGTTTCATAGTACAAAATTAATTGAACTTTTCAATCATATAATGTACGATTATAGTAACAGCTTGAATAAAAAAAAGAAATTAATGAAACCTTTCAAAATTCAAATATGATTAACAATTTTAAAAAACTTTTTTGGAGATGAAAATCAATTTTTTAACTGCAAATGTATCTGTTAGGCTGAAAATTAACATTTCTTGAAATTTCATATTTTTGGGTAGACAATTCAAACAATTTAGTAAAAATTCAACTGTTTTGTAGGAGATTCGTTGTTTTTCTTTAACGAAAATTAAACTATTCTTTTCTTTACGTTTATTAACTGCTTGTTTCAAAATTAATGTAATTTGTTGAGAATTTGTGTTTCACAGTACGAAATTAATCTTCGTGGTTGGAAATTCGTCTTTATTAACTGAAAAACCTTTCTTTGTACCAAAATATGAACGATTACATTTTTTTTTATAAATACAAGTTGCACAATATCACAAAGAGACCAATTTCGCACAATATCACACACAAACCAAATTTAATGTATTTTTAAAAATAACTTCAGCTGATCTCTTAAATAACTAATTAGGAATATAACAAAATATACAAGTTTCCATTAAAACAAGATTTTACAGATCTTTCAATAAATTAATTGCAATATCATTAGCCTCTTGGGCGTCAGGCGTAGAAATTTGTAATTTGTTTTCCGTCTTGACGCTTGTTTTTTCATTTTTATATAGCATTCGCTGCTGACTTATGTTCGAATTGTTGTTGGGAACCAAAGAGGTGGCAAAATTCAGACTCGTTTCTTTAAAGCTCTGAAGATTGCCTGCTATTGTCTCACTTGCTGCTTCCAGCGTCAGTTGTTAGTGTTTATTGTGGGTGTTTTGTTTATTTGTTTTAAATATGGCCTCAAATTGTCCTATTTGCAACAAATTTTCTATACAATTTTACAATTTGAGAAAGCACGTTAAAAGCTTGCATCCTGCTGGTAAGTAAAGTAACTTAAATTATTTATATAATTATATAGTAATGTTGGTAATGTGTATAAATTATTAAGTTATATACAGGTCATGTTTACCTGTATTTGACAGTAAAGCCTTACTTACCTCTAAATGAATTGAACGTTAAATTTTTCTCGTAATGGTAGATGGTAACGCGTTACTTATTTGAAAAAGTAACGCTAACGTTAACGCGTTACAATTTTTTGACACCTGTAATAGTAATATGTACAAACTATAAAGTGATGTTCAGGTTATTTTTAGGTTATGTATGCCAATGTTTGACCTGAAACGTTACATTTGTTCACATCATCCATTCTTATTGTGCAAGTATTTCTTTTGATTGATGGACTTTTTGAAAAACTAGTTTTATTAAAAGAAAAAGAAATTCTATCAAAATTTGGTGATTTAAAAAAATCAATAAAAGTGTAAAAGAAAAATAATTTTTAGATTAATAATGTAAAATTAATGATCAAGTTACAAAAATTAAAATAACATTTTTTAGGTGGAAAACTCTTTCAAATAGAAAACTATCAAAAGCTTATCAGAATTTGAAATGACGTTTTAAAAGTAGTATTATAAAAAGTAACGCCAAGGTCACGCGTTACTTGTTCATTTTAAGGGATACCAGAACGCGTTACTTATCCAGTAAGTGTAACGGCAACGCGTTACTTTTTGAAAAAAGTAATGGCTACTAAATGAAAACTATAATTTCATTATTTGTTTTGGAAAAGTTCCACGCTCAGTATAGAAATAGAAGCTGAGGGCACCGATGGAGGTGAGCCAAGCTTTTGAAATCGGCGCCACAGTCGCGCGCAAGCGCGGAATCAGGAAGGAAAGTTGCAGTCGTATCTCTAGACGCTTGTGTTGTGTCAGACCGCGAGCCTGCAATAAGGCATCGCATGGTCGGTAAAATGTGCAGGAGACCGCGGTGCGTGCACAATGGTTCGCCTTCTTCAGGCACGCCTGTCGGCGTGAAACGACCGTTAGCAGCACGATGGGCTGGGAACACTGATATATATAATACACTGGATGCAGGATTCAATGGAAAACGTGTGAACCTACTTGAAGACCTCGGAGCCGCCATTTATCAGGGTTGTTTTGGTTCGGGATCATTCGGGACGGATCGGAATATGCGGGAGATTCAAATTTAATATGGAAGAGAACTCAAAAATATTAATAAAATCATGTAAAATTTAGTTTATTATCAATGAGCGGATTGGCTAAAACTAGGAAACTAAACAAAACTTAATAGAAAGTAATTAAATAAATAAAAATAATCAAACAGTACAAAAAAAGAAAAGTCGGTGGTATATTAAATTGGTGGTGAAATACACATTTTGCAAACACGTGGTTTAGAATATTGATTTTTTTTTCTCTTGAAAGTTATAATGAAACTTTGAAGTTTTTACAAGTGAACAATATAATAATTGTGATATCCTAAAAATCGGTATAGGTTAGAATTGTCAAACACTTAATGGAACCATTAAGATCTACCAATTTGTACAAAATAATTTTTCTGTGGATACAAAAAGTGGTGTGAAATTGTAAATATATGACTGATGTATATTATAATTACAAAATGAACTTAAATTATAATATAAATAATAATAATTAAAAAGAGCAAAAGGAATAAAACTCTTGTGGTACGTGCGTATGTGAAATAATTAGTCATATTATTATTATGCCAATAATATTATGCAATTCGCGAATACGAACTTTGAATTAATGTTCAATAAAAGTGAACATAGAAACAAGTATGAGGTATAAATATATAAGATAGAAATATATATTGTAAAAAAACATTACGTAAGTCCTAAACTACGACCCAAGACAGATTTATGTGTAAACATCTTCGGTAAACGTTAACTGAAATCGAAATCTTACATAAAGCAATTAATATATTGCTTTCAATTGAAGACCATTAGGCGTATAATTTAGATTTAGTGTAGTAATTGGAAGTAAATTTAGAGTTGAATATTTTTAAAACTAGAGTGCTTTTATAAAGTATTGAAAAATATAGGTCTAGAAACTTTTGCATAGTAGTGTATTACATTCTCTTATAAACTATGCAATGTAGGTATATTCTATTTCTGTAAAATTAAAATCTATCACTTATATCCCGAAAACAATAATTTCTCACGATTTTAAGAAAAATATAATTCTTAAATAAATAATAATTGTTTGAGTAATTATAAATTATTCACAAAATACTTGGAAACTGGTCCCTTGACAATTAAAAATAATACTTGTTAATAAAATCCAAAGAATACCGTTTTTACTATGAATTTAATAGGAAACTGCTATTTTGCAGTTTTTGGGTCACTTTCCAAGCACAATAACAATGGCTCGAAAGGGGTGGGGAGTCAAAATTAAAACTTACTGGGTGGAAATTATTCTTTGAACATGCGTTAAGAGGTTTTAATACTTTAATTCACAAAGAGTTTATAACAAATAGCTCTTTCTTCCATTTTTTTTTTTTTTTTGGAAAATCAAGCTTTTCCCATTTAAACCCCCGTGTTAATTTCAAAGGCTCGGGGGCACGGGTTAACTTTGACAAAAAAAGAGAACAAGAAAAATGTTCAGTTGTTAAACTGTAAATATAAATTAATTATCTATTTTTTAAATTGAATCATAGTTCGACTCGTAACAATATAATAATAATAAAATTGATTTTATAAGCCGATTATCAATCTTTTCATAATTAAATAATTTATACATTTTTACGTTAAAAATTGAACTATTTTGTTTCGAAAGCCTTGGTAATTAATGAAATGTTTGCATCCGAATGAAACTTCAAAATCTTTTTTCATTTTTCAAAAACATTGTGATTAATATATTCATAATTAAATGCTTTTATTCAATTTCAAATCCTATTCAAATATTATTGCATTCTAAAATACTCCATTTTTTAAGCATTCAATTTGAAAATTTTTATTTAAAAAATGTTTGTTTCAATATTTAACAATATTTGATTGTTCATTTACAATAAGAAATTATAAATCAAACATTGGAGAATAAACTAAATAAAATTGAATTATTTAAAATAAAACAAACCTCGAATCGTTCAAATTTCAAGGTGCTGAATGTAAACTTTAAAATTTGCATTGTTTCATTTTTTATAATTTTTAATTTGTAAATGACATTTTTCAAATTATATTTCTCAAGAAAAAACTTATAATCACTAAATTGTACTGCTTTTAAGTTCAAATAGTTTGAAAATTATATAATTTTGAACACTTACAAATTTCTCTGAAAGAACTCTGTACACGCTTTAAGGTTCGCTATATCTGTTATAATAAATTGAACATAAGAAAGTAAAAATGAAATATTGAAAAATAAACAGATTGAAATGGAATTATTTAAAATAATATAAGCCTCGAATCATTAAAATTCCAGAGTGCTGAATGCAAACCTAAAAATTTTCGTTTTTTTTTTTAATTTTTAATTTACAAGTGACATTTTTGAAAATAAGATAATTTTGAAAATTGAAAAAATTTATTGATTCATTCTTCAAACTATTTTATTTCCTAAAACGCATTCTCTCCTTTGCTTGCTTAGTCAAGCTTTATTTATAAAATACCGATGCGGACCGATATCAGTTCTCTGAAAGAACATATTGTGTCGCAATTATGTTACGCATCTACATTTAGAATTAGGCGAATTATATTTCATGAAGAAGAATATTAAAAATTGAAATTTTATTATGAGAAATTCATTATTATGACACTTATCATTATTATTACACATCTAAGTACTCCAAACTTATTAGAAAAATATTGAAAATTGTTTCTTTTTTTCAAATTAGACACCGAATATTTTCCTCCTGTTTGTAAATAATTTACAATTGTTTAAACCATTATTATTCGTTTGACGCTAGTGACACTAGTGACATAACCTATGAATGTGTATTCCGCCAATTTAAAATACCATCGACTTTCTTTTTTTTGTACTGTTCGATTATTTTTATTTATGTAATAACTTTTTATTAAATTTTACATGATTTTATTACTATTTTTGAGTTCTCTTCCAAATTAAATTTGAATCTCCCGCATATTCCGATCTGTCCCGAATGATCCCGAACCAAAACAACCCTGATAAATGGCGGCTCCGAGGCCTTCAAGTAGGCACAGATCGTTCCATTGAATCCTGCATCCAGTGTATTATATATATCAGTGACTGGGAACGATACGTTTAGTCAGATCTGTGGGCAACCATCTAATATGCGTCGAGTGAGTGCGTAGAAACGATTTTTTTTAGTCGCGAGATTTTTTAAAAACAAATGACTAACTGTCGTTAATATAAGAGGGTGTTTTGATGATCGGGCCTTTGTTCAAGGTGAACTACATTTTTTGTGAGAGAATTTAAGGTAATTCTAACTTTTCTATTCCTATTTTCGTTTTTTTGTTGTTGTAATAATTGCAAATTTGGGTAATTGCATGATTTTCGAATGGCTTATTTATGGGTTAGATTTCCTAACCATTTCAACATTTTCCTCATAATACTAAACACTTTTTACAGGAAGGTTGAACTTGCAGTTTCTCAATTGCTTAGTTTAAAAGCAAATGTCGGCGTAGCGTTTTCAGATGTATTTCAACGAGTTCTCCAAAGAAAAGGGAAATTCAATATCGTATGATATCGTATGTACAAATCCCTAACTAAATCCATTTACTTCAAAACTGAAATCATTGAGGCACTGAAAATGACAACTAGGAAACCACCAAAAGTGAAGGAGTTCAGGCTAAAGAAAAAAAAAACGTTTCCTGTGATAGGATTCAAAACAGGAAATTCTGAAAGAATCATAGAAGCTAGAGAGGATAAACAAAATGGGCTTTATCTAGTTGTCATTCTCAATTATTTGAAATAAATCACAAATGAATTTGTAAATGATATTTATATTTTATTACAAAAAAACAACACTCGTGACAGAAATATAAGTATGATCTCATCACTCCCGAGTAAAAGGCCGTACTTAAATCATTACGTAATGGATTATAGGGCTCTTCTAAGACCCCCCCCCCCCCCTTTCTCCCTGTAACAGACCATAAGAAAATATTCCCAACCTCAGAGGCGGCCGAAACCTTTGCGATATATTTGAAATCTTCGTAAAATCTTCGAAATCTTTGGGAAATCATTTTAATTTTTCTGAAATATTTGAAATATTTTTGAAAATCATTGAAAAATCTTCGTGCAATCTTTGAAATCTATCTAAAATCTTTGCGAAATATTTGTGAAATCATGAAAATATTTGTCGAATCTTTTTAATCTATCCGAAATCTTGGGGAAATATTTGAAATCTTTGGAAAGTCTTTGAAATCTTTGTGCAATCTTTGAAATCTATCTAAAATCTTTGCGAAACATTTGAAATCTTTGTGAAATCTTTGGGAAATCATTGGAATATTTGTGAAATCTTTTAAATCTATCCGAAATCTTAGCGAAATATTTGAAATCTTTGTAAAATCTTTGAAATCTTTGTAAAATCTTTGAAGTCTATCTGAAATCTTTGGTAGAATTCAATTCTTTGGCTGAACATTACTTTTGTAACTGAAAATTTAACAATTCAATTTTTGATTGACAATTCACCTTTTTTAGCTGAAAATTCACGCATTTTGCTTGAAAAATTTCTATTGTTGGCAGAAATACATCTTCTTTGTTGAAAATTCATCTTTTTAGTTGAAAATTAATCTTCTCGTTTGAAAATTCATCTCATTGGATGAAATTCAAACTTTTTGTTACAAATTTATCTTTGTGATTTAAAATTAATCTATTTTAGTTTATGATTCATCATTTTAGTTGAAAATGCATGTATTTTGTTGAAAAATTGTGTTTTTAAAAATAAAAATAGAATCTTTCTATCCGGAAATGTTCTTCTTGTTTAAGAATTAATCTTTTGATTGAAAATTCAAGTATTCCACTTAAATATTCATAATTGTAGATGAGAATTCAACCATTTGGTTAAAAGTGAAACTCTTTTGATTAAAATTAATTGTTTTGATCGAAAATTAATCGATTCTTCTAGTGGAAGATTCATAATTTTAGTTGAATGTTGCTGATGTTTTTTAGGTCAAAATTTAACCATGTGGTTAAAATATGATCCTTTTTAATTTAAAATTCATATATTTGTTTGAGAATTCATGTATATCTTTTTTGGTAGATAAATAATCTTCTTAGATGAAAATTCAACTATTGGGTTAAAAAATCATTTTTTTTTTTGAAAATGCAATATTTTTACTTGAAAAGTTGGGAATTTGAAGCTTCTTAAATTGAGTTCAATAATACCCACATTGATTTTACCTAAATATGCACAGAATTTAAAGTATTAGAATGAGACGATACATGGTACATTTTTGTGAATTATTATTCAAATTCATAGACTTTAGAGATGAATTTGAGAAATCATTAATTATGTTTTTAGTAATAGATGATTATTTGATTATTCGACGGTGCTAATATATTTAAAAATATTTTGTAATAAAATTTGTCCAATCTTTCTAAATTGAATATATTAATTAAATTCCTAGAAATTGACAAAGGCAAACATTTATAATCAACTTGTGAAACTGTATACTTATTCCAAGTCGATTATTTTAAAAATTGCGAAATATTTGAATGGCTCTATACTATGCAAAATTATACCTGGAAAAACTTGAGATACCTGGAAAAACCTGAAATTGTTAGAAAATTTTCTGCAGGATATGAGCAGACACCCTGTGAATGATCAAGATGCTTTAATTTTGCAGTCTGCTAAATATGTATACAAGTATCCCACGAGAACTTGGGTTCCTTTCGAGAGTAGTTTCTAAAATAAAAAAAAGGGAGACAAGTTTTCTGGAAGAATCACGTTATTTTCATAGAAGTGATATTCCATTTTTTGGCTGTAGCAGAAATTTATCTTAAAAAATAATATCAGCATCTGAGAAGCCTTCAGCGTAAAACCTACTTTTAAGACCATGTAAAGATAACTTTATAAGGAACCCGAATTCTCTTGGGAAGCAGTATGTCAGTAGTACATCAGTACCTCCATGTACAAATTCGCGTTTCCGCTATAAACTCACTTATATGCTCAAAGGACATTTCATTGAATTAAGTAAACTTTTTGAAAGTATTTTTACATTCTCATCCTAATTTTTGCTTATGTAAAACTTTATGTAAAATTTGACTTAGTCGGGTTTCATCAAATATCCACGTTTTGAGACCCCCTGAGTAAGAAACACCGATTTTTACCGATTTTAGTCTGTCTGTAGTCTGTAGGCACGGTAACTTTCGAAAAAATGATCGGATTGGATTGGGCTTTGGCACACTTTTTTAAGGCCTAAAAGAAAAGGACAAATTTCTTAGCCAGCCATTTTGGATGAAAATTGAAAAGATTTTTTATCTATATACTTATATAATTTATTAATCTCGTTAAATTGTTTAGCACGACCACTGGCTTCTGAAAGGAAGTCATGTCTGACCAATTGGTAACCAAATTTACGTGGCACAAAACGAAAGACACGGAGCCCTTTATTTCCTGGTCCAGAAAGTAAGGACATTTTTTAAAATGTTATGCTTGAAGTACTGAAAAGTACGAAACAGAGGTTTCTAAACAGACAGAAAAGTGCAGGAGTACAGTCAACGCCCAACCTGCAGAGTGAAGAGATAGAAGAGATCAATAGAAAAATAAGGGAGCTGACTGAAATGATTGCTTCGAAGGAATCGTCTGCGGATGAAACTCAAGATTCAAATACTTCAAGCAATGAGGGCGATGAGCAATTTTAAGAAGCACAATTAATGCATCACCGTTTTGTACTAAATTTTTAGTTTTAATTATTTGTAACTTAATACCAAAGTTTAGTCTGTTAACTTCGTTTGTTCAACTAAGTTTAGTTTTCTTTACCTTTGTTTGTTTTAACTAAGTTCATGTTCTTATTGAAGTTTCGATATTTATTTACAATTACTTCAAATAAATAATAGTTTGAAAAATATGTTTTGCCCTTTATTTTATAGACCCGACAGTCATTATTTATTATACGAGATGTCCCAACACCTATACAACCCCTTGTACTATGCGATAGTGCACAAAAAAATAAACAAAAAAGTTGGGCCTAATCAACCAATGAGGAGCGACTCTTAGCGACCGCGTGTACGCACACACTATCTCAACGCTTGAGATACGCACAAGTGTTCGCTAAAGCTCGAAGCTCGCTCCTAATTGGTTGATTAGGCCCAAAATTGAAGCTTTTTTGTGCCCAAACATAGCTTCGCACAACTTATTGTTACAGGACATTTTTGTGCACTATTACATAGTACAAAGGGTGGTATAGGTGATGGGACTCCCTGTACATCAAAACCTATAATTGAAAGCACTTCAGGCTTGAGTACTGCTGGCACGTGGCCGACATGTTAGTCGCCGGACGGTCAGGCGGGCGTAATAGCCAGCAATAGCGGACACATTCAGCTGCTCAGTTGCCGGCACAGCGGTCCTGTTAATCGGACCGCGGTCCGGCACATACGCCAGCTACAGGCCGGCATTTTGTTATCTGATAGTACTTGAATTTTTGGTAAAGCTATGCATAGCCTGAAAAACACTTTTAACTTTCAACTTATGTCGGCAAATAACATATTGCACTCATTCTAATTTTAATCTTTTGATTGCAAGTTACATATCGTTGGTATCGCCAAGAAATAAAGATTTCAAATATAATATTTCTGATTTGCCAATTGCAAAATTGAAAAAATGGTATGTTTCGTTTTTTATTCTTCAGCAGTAGCACAAAGGACCCACTGCTGGCAAGGGACATCGCCAAATTAACAGAAAACTGGGTCATAAAATGAGAAATGGGTGTGAACACTGGAGCTCAAACTATAGGCTTATATTTGAATTGCCTTGTCCTAATGTTGAACAATTACTGGGCAGTCATAATTTCCTCCACAGATACCTGTGTACGCCCCCTGCTAAAAATTCCGGACAAATTTCGGACAAATTCCGGATTCGGAAATTTTTACGAAATTCTCCGTTACGTCATCCGGTTTTTGTCCTCTGGATTCTATCCGGTCATGTCCGAAATTTGTCCAGTCGAAGGTTCGACCGGACAAAGTCGAAGCTTCGACCGGACAAATTTCGGACACGACCGGATAGAATCCGGAGGACAAAAACCGGACCACGTAACGGACAATTTCGTACAAATTTCCGAATCCGGAATTTGTCCGAAATTTGTCCGGTCGAAGGAGCACGGAAATTAATCCGAATATCATCCGGTAGAATTCGAAAGTTGTACGGTCTGATCAGTGGCGGCGTAGCATGGGTTGGCACCCGGGTCGGTTGCGGTGTGGCACTTTGGTTTTGTCACCCCTTATTGCCCCTTATTGGCACCTCTTGGTGCTTGGCACCCGGGGCTGACCGCCCCCTCTTACGCCACCACTGGGTCTGATGGATTCCATCAGTCCGGGTTAGATCCGGTTGAGTCCGGATTTTGTACGGTCTGACGGATGCTATCAATTCGGATTGTGTCCGGGTCGTCATCCGGATTCTATCCCGGTGTAATTACAAATTTTCCGGATGAAGTAGAATCAAAAAAATAATAAATCCATATATTGTCCGGTAGAATCCGAAAGTTGTACGGTCTGACAGATTCGATCAATCCGGATTGTATCCGATCATGTCCGTTTTCTGTGCGGTCTGACGGACCGAATAAATGTTATATAACAAGGTTATATAAGCAGTTTACATTCGAGAAATGCATTCTTCATTTATTTGACACTCACAAACCTATTTCTATAGCTTAAGTTAGCAATACTACATATAGCGCACTTCACTAACGCAGAATATCGCACGCTGAGTATATCGGTTGAAACGGTCCTCATATACTAACCAAGAAAATTTGCAGCGTTTGTGAGAAACGGCCAGAATTTTGTCCAGTCAAGTCCGTCCTTTGTACGGTCTGCCTAATGCGATAAATCCGGATTGTGTCCGGTCGAGTACGTGTTTTGTACGGTCTGAAGGACGCGATCAATCCGGATTTTGCCCGTTCATGTCCGTGTTTTGTAGGGTCTGTCGGATGTGATGAATCCGGATTGTGTCCGGTTATGACCGTGTATTATATGGTTTGACGGATGCGATTAGTCCGATTTTTGCCCGGTCGTGTTCGGCTATGTCCATGTTTTGTGCGGTCTGGCGAATGCGATTAATCCGGTTAAGTTCGACCCTGGCGGACCGGCCGAACGCAAACATTCCGCTACAGCGTAACGGTAAAGTAATGGTAAAGTAATGGTAAAGTAATATGGCATTATAATTAATAAAGGAAACAAAATTAATATGTAAATTGTTGCAATTATAATAAAACGTTGAAATTTACATTAAATGGTCATGCCGTAATTGCAACAAGTTGCTTTCTCAGCGTCCCTGCAGACTGGCAACCCACTTAAAGCCACGTTAGCGGGTTGCCAATATGCACGGGCCCGACTGCATGACGGTCACTATGTTTTTTTATTTTTTAATGCTGCAAAAGCAACTTGTTGCAATTGCGGCATGACCGTTGAACGTAAATTTCAACGTTTTATTATAATTGCAACAGTTTACATAATAATTTTGTTTCCTTTATTAATTATAGTCCCTCGTGAAAAGAAATACCAACTTTAGATCACATTTAGACCACTTTAAACCACGTTTGGTCTTTTTCTGGTCTTTTACCTTTCAGCCTATACCTGCATCAATTTTAGGGCATTGAAATAGACACCACTCTCTCTCTGTTAAATAAGGATAGCTGTCTGTATCAACAGACTAGCTATACCTAAAAGTCCCAAAGAACCTGGGATGATTTATTATTATTTACGAGATCTAGAAGGCTTCAACCAGTTGCCGTTATATTTATGGAACTCTGTCCCTCTCTCCATCTCGCCATCTCTTTCTGTTATTATGGTTATGGTCCGGACTACTGACTCGTGATGAGCCTAATAATGATGGGATATTGGGGGTTCAAACTGCCGGGACAAGAATATACCTGCCTATACTGTGATCTAAAGTTGGTCTCTTTTTCACGAGGGATGCCATATTACTTTACCATTACTTTACCGTTACGCTGTAGCGTAATGCTTGCGTTCGGCCGGTCCGCCAGGGGAAATTTGTACGATTTTTAAGAATGTGATTAATCCGGATCTCATCCGGTTAATTTCGAAATTCGTCCTTTCTGACAAATGCGAATAATTTAGATCTTATTCGTCTTTGCCCAATATTTGTCTAGTTATTCGCGAAAGCAGTACACCCTAGTCTTATCCGGTATAGCAAACTGAACTAAAAAAATGAAATTCGATACAGTTATAGAGTATTTATTCATAAATGAGCGAAAACAAGATGTTAAAATATGTACGAGAAGTCATTTTTGATAACATTTTTAATGCACTTTTAGGAAAGAAATTAGAACACTTTCGAACGAAGTATGTTAAATAGTGAAATATTACATACGATAATAGCATACAGTTTAGAGAACAGTAAAACAAAAACTATTTGAATCAATTATTATCATTCCCGTCCACTGATCCTTCTTCCACATCATCGTCAATTCCATCATCATTCCCATAAACTACTTTTTTTCACATCATCATCAATTCTATCAACATTCCGATCAACTGCTCCTTCTTCCACATCGTCATCAAATCTTTCATCATTCCCATCAACTGCTTCTTCTTTCCAAGAGAGCTGTAGATTCACTTTCATGAACAAATTCATTTTCTATCGGAACCATATAGTTATCCTCATCCTTGTTTAAAAGCTCATTAGCTTTCTCATCATTTTCCGTGTTACTATTCACGTCTTTATCGGAATTCTCGTTATTTTTGTTTGTTTTCGGAGTTTCATTATCGCTTTTGTGGGTTTTTTTTTCTGATACGCCTTACTATGCAGTAGTATTTTCCCTTTCCACTTGAATGTCACCAAATTACAACCTAAACCTGCGGATACATTTTGGATAGAATCGGACTGCTTCCGGAGTCAATGTTTTTGACCGGATTAATTTAGGATTTAAGCGAACGATTTTCCGATTTCATTTGCATTTCACGATATTACAACTTAAACTAGCAGACTAATTTTGAATAGAATCGGACTGTTTCCGGAGTCGATGTTTTGGACTAGATGAATATCGGATTTAAGCGGATGATTTTCCGTTTTCACTTCAATTTCACTGAATGACAACTAAAACCTGCGGATTAATTTCGGATAGATTCGGACTATTTTCGGAGTTGATGTTTTAGGCCAGACAGATTTCGGATTTAATCAGACGATTTTCCGTTTTCACTTTAATTTCACCAAATTACAACTTAAACCTGCGGATTAATTTCGGATAGAATCGGACTGCTTCCGGAGTACATGTTGTTGATCGGAAGAATTTCGGATTTAAGTGGAAGATTTTCCGTTTTCACTTTCATTTCACTGAAAGACAACTAAAAGCTGGGGATTAATTTCGGATAGAATCGGACAATTTTCGGAGTTGATGTTTTAGGCCGGACAGATTTCGTATTCAATCGGACGATTTTCCGTTTTTACTCTAATTCCACCGAATGACAACTTGAACCTGCGGATTAATTTCGGATAGAATCGGACTGCTTCCGGAGTCCATGTTTTTGACCGGAAGAATTTCGGATTTAAGCAGACGATTTTCCGTTTTCACTTCAATTTCACCGAATGAAAACTAAAACCTGCGGATTAATTTCGGATAGAATCGGACTATTTTCGGAGTTGATGTTTTAGACCGGACAGATTTCGGATTTTATCAGATGATTTTCCGGTTTTACTTTAACAAAAATGATTTCAGGTACTGAGTTCCAGACTAATTTGGGATCAAGTCGGACTCTTTCGGGAGTGCAAGTTTACGTTCGGATAAATTTCGGATTAGACCGGACTATTTTCCATTTTTAGTATACCGAAAATAATTTCAGGTTTTGAATTGCGGACTGATTTCGGATCAAATCGGACTCTTTTTTGCGGAGTTGACATTTATGGTCCGGACAGACTCCGGACATAATCAGACAAATTTCTGACTGTTTTCGCACAGTTTTCGGATTAGATTGGACATATTTCGGAAAAAAATCGGAATCGGATTGATTTCGGATAAATTCGGACCAATGTCAGAATCCGAAACTTTTAGCAGGGCTTCCCCTTCCAGTGTGCAGCGACACTACCCCTCACTGGATTCGAAATTGCTCCAGGCCCTCGATGCTAGGGCCAAGAAAATCATTTGAATACGCAAAAGTATAGTATAAATACCTGTAATATATGAACTTCTTATATGGAAAAATTTGAGATGAATGTAATGCGAAACATATATGGATTCTACAGTGGAGTGTGAGGGTGGAAGCAGAGGAGGTGAGTATAGGGTTGTGTGGGGTGAACTGGGGAGATAAAAAGTAATTCTTAGCGTAGGTTTGAGGTGGGATTTCTGTAAATTGAGAAAGTGAGGTTAGGTTAGCAAGGAATCAGGGGAGTTTGTGGTCAGGAGTCTTGGGCCTTCGAGGGTCAAGGGTGGTTCTCGAAAATTTGAGGCATGTTAAGTGAGAGAAAGGGATGTCTGCAGGGGCTGTGAGGAATTGAAAAAAAAAGAGAGTAAAAAAGGGAAAATTTGGCGGCGATAGTTACCGACGGCAGAGCCAGTCCACTTGGAGCGCTTGTACAGCCACTTGGAGCGATGTACGCAACTCTCATCATATTCCTCGAGGCGGACTGAAGGTAACTGTGGTAACTTAGCTCGGACAAGAACCACTCGAATTAAAATTTTACATTCATTTTATAATAAACGTAAAATATCCACGCTCTGCAAAACATGGTTATTTCAATAAATGCATGAGATGAAAGTCCATGAATAATTTATATTACTGTTTCATTCATATTCTTTGGTAATTATTTTTTATTTGGAAGATTTAGAATTGAAAACTCTTGACGTTCGATTTCTAAAATGATCACAATTTAAGACTTGTTAATTATACACCTTTGAAAATTAAAGATTTTCCAAATATAAATTTTCAAAATTAAGGAGTTTTAAATTGTAAATCGTTAAAATTGTAGAATTTTCCATTGTAAGTCTTCAAAATTGAGCTATTCCAAAAAAATTTTCCAAATAACATACCTTTAAATGTAGTTCTTTAAAATTGAATTATTTGTAATTCCAAATTTTTAACTTTTAAGAATTGTCAATTGTAACTCTTCAAAATTACATAACTTTGAATTGCAAATCCTTTAAAATTTCAGAGTATTTAGTATTTTAAAAGTTATGAATAAAAATTTCAAAAATAATAAATATGTTAATAATATCAAAACCGTTAACTACATTTTCAATAATTTATTAACATTTGGAAACAATCCTTTTCTGCATGAATGAAAATATCATATGCAAATTAGTCAAGAACATGCAAAAAAAGTTCAGACAATGAATTAGAATCCGCGATACATGAAGGTCAAGTTCGTTAGCCACCTATTTTTGATGAAAATTCCAAAAGTAAGAGCATTTTCAAGTTATTGAGACCATTTTTTCAAGATTTCAAAATTCTATCTACGGCTATTCGTAGTACTCAAAAAGACGAATGATCTATCCCTATGACTTTTTTTGATGAAAAAAATACCCCAGTTATAGCATTTATAAAATAAATAAAAAATTAAAAAGAAAATTCTTTCTTCTTCCTTCTTTATTTTGTTTATACTCTCTCCCTTTTACGGGTTTGAGAACCTTTACATAACCATTACATGCATTCTTACAAACAAGCCTTATACTATCTTATCAACTATTTTTTACATATTGTCTTACATTACTATTCTTATTTCTAAACGCTTGCGAATTTGCCCTGGGCTTCCGTTTCCTCTTACCATTATCAATCTCATAATTTGACTCTAATCCGCAACTCTACTTCGTAATTCTCCTTCTTTAGGAGTCATTTTTTGGCTTTTTCCTACCCTGTGGAACCAGCTCTCTCTCTCAGCTCTTCCAGCTTCTTCATCCATTCCTCTCCCTGACCATTTTCATTCAGAATCCATTTCATTCTCTCTTCTATGCTCTCCCCTCCCCCTTCGTCACCTGTACACCTCTCTAAAACATGCACCCACGTTT
Organism: Andricus quercusramuli; assembly: GCA_932178445.1. Taxonomy (NCBI): domain Eukaryota; kingdom Metazoa; phylum Arthropoda; class Insecta; order Hymenoptera; family Cynipidae; genus Andricus; species Andricus quercusramuli. Next base: position 105,653 of record CAKNXH010058470.1, on the reverse strand, counting down.
CCTGCTCATACATACATACTCTGCACACATTCTCTTCATCATTCATCCAGTACCTATATGCTCTAACACCCTCTCCCATTCTGAATCTTATCACTCTATTCCATTTGCTCTCCTTTTTAATCTTTTGAAGGTACTCTGGTTCCCCCTGCCTCTTCACCATTTTATACCAGCTGTTGTACCTTGAATCAACGATTTTTTCCCATCTTTCCTCTTCTTGCCTTGCCTTAATATCTTCCTCTATTTCCTCCCACTCTCTACCCCTAACTTGCATACCCCACTCAAACCTCTTAACATGCCTCTCTTCCTCCCAGTTTGAACGCCCCACGTTGCCCCTCCTCTCTTTATCCATAACCTCCCGGGCACACGCTTGTGCAATTTTGCTTCCTTCTCCCCTTCTTACTTTCTCTTCGAAGTTTCATGCTCTTTTCGCTTGCCTCACCACCATTTTTTCTCGACCTATTTCTCCTCTCAGCATATAACCTGGGCAGCTCCAACTCACTCTCATAACCCATCTCAAAAATCTCTCCTGCAAACTTTCCACTCTCTTATGCTCTTTCCATCCCCAAATTTCCACTCCATAGCTTAACACTGACCACACTAAGACATCAAACATCCATACTCTCATCTTCCAGTCGTCCCTAAACCTTCTTTTTCCTATACCCCATACTTGTCCCATTACTTTACTCGCACATTCTAATCTCTTTCTCACCTGCAACTCGCTTCCTCCTCTCGTTTCGAACCAGAATCCTAGGTAGCAAAACTCATCCACCAACTCTACCACCACACTATTTATCTTCCATTCATACTCTAATCTTCCCCTTTTATTTCTGAAACACATCATCTTAGTCTTGTTCACATTCACCGTTAAACCCTTTTCTCTCACATATTCTTCGAACACTCTCATCAACAGATTCATACCTCTTTCATCATCCGCGACTAGCACTACGTCATCTGCATATGCTAGTGAGTACAATTTGCCTGTTCCTAGCGTTGTTCCCCCTTTTCCTTTCCTCTCCAACTTCTCCTCTAAATCTGCCAGAAGAATACTAAACAGAATTGGGCTCAAGGGACACCCTTGCCTGAGCCCCCTTCCTGTCCAGAATTCCTCTCCTTTCCTGTCTCCTATCTTCACCCTTCTCTTAGTTTCCATGAATATTTCTTTTATCCTCTCTATTAATCCTTCGTCTACTCCTCTTTCTTTCATGGCTGCCCATAACACCCTCCTGTTAACTGAGTCAAATTCTGCCTTAAAATCAACGAACAGTGCAACTAGTTTCCCTTTCTTTCGCCCTAGGTTCCTATTGACTAGATAGTTGAGCACGTAGATGTTATCTATGGTTCCCATCCCTTTTCTAAAACCCGTTTGATTGTGTGGTATACTTCCTTTTTCTTCCACCTGTCTTTCTAACCTCCTTCTCAGCACTTCCACATAAATTTTATATCCCACCGACATGAGTGTGATCCCTCTATATTCATCTACCCTTTTTCCCTCTCCTTTCTTAATCAGCGGTACTACCAGCCCTGTCTTCCATTCCTCCGGCCACCCTTCTCCTTTTCATACTTCATTGCAAATCTTCCACATCTCTTCTCTCACTCCTATTCCCCCATATTTCAGTGCTTCATTTTCTAACCCATCCTCCCCTGATGCCTTATTTCTTTTTAACCGAACAATTGCCTCATTTATCTCGTTTTCGCTGTCCTTGTCTCGCTCTACCGCTTTTCTTCCTTCTCCTTCCACGCTATTTTCCACACCTCCTAACAGCCCCTTGAAGTGCTTCGTCCACTCTTTCATTCCTATTTCTTCATTTATGCCCTTCCTTCCTCCTCCTTCCCTGTTTATCACTTCCCATTCCCTCCCTTCCTTTACCGCTTTCTCTACCTCTTCCATGTACCTTTCTTTTTCCTTCTGTCTTTTCTCCTTTATCATTCTTTCGTGCTCTCTCTTTCTCCTGTTGAGTTCTCCTTTTGTCATTTCCCCTTTCCTCCATTTTCTTACACTTTCCTTCATCCTTTCTTTACTTTCCCTGCATTCCTCGTCCCACCAACCTCTCCTAAACCCCCCTTTTTCTCTTGGTCTCACCTCTTCCCTTACTTTATCAATCACTCCTTTAAGATTTTCTAGCAGCTTGTCTACTCCTTCCTCTTCCAAACCTCCTATTTCCTCATTTTCTATTTCTTCTTTAAATTCTCTTAATTTTTCCTCCCCTCAAAAGCCCATTCTCAATTTATTTTCCCCCTGTCCTTCCCTCTTTCCTCTACCCCGCTTTGGGCTACCACCTCTCATTGTCGCAATAACCGGAAAGTGTTCTGAGCCTATCATGTCGCCAACTTCCATTTTAACCATCAACTTCCTTATTCTTTCTTCTGCCAGGATGTAATCTATGACGGTGTCCCCTATACCCGCATACCTATATTCCCCTTCTTCATCCCCCTTGGTATTGCCGTTACAAATGAATCATCCCACCTCTCCCAACAAGTCCAGAAGCCTCCTACCCTCCCGGTCCGTTTCTTTTTGCTTCGAATTTCTTATGAGCATCTCCTTTTCTCTATCCCATACCTCTCCTCCTTGTTCCCCGGTCCATGCATTCAAGTCCCCCCCCCCCCT